>CAXIVR010000003.1:45011198-45077606 GCA_964035755.1 Teleogryllus oceanicus | reverse complement strand
AAAAAGTAATTATCATTGATATATTTTATAATCATGAAAGAAAATAAACAATTTGTCGAACTATTTTAAAATAGATTTGATTTTAAAAAATTCGTAAATTTACCTTTTTTAAGTACCTTTATCTATATCGAAAATATGAGACTTTTTGTGAAACGTCCGTCTGTCTCAATGACCTTTGCATTGTCCACTTGACAAATCTAACTATTCTAAAACTACATTTCCCTTTATGTTTGGGCCTACGGCCTTTGCCCTTCCGTGCCCACCCAACATTGGAATCGGTCGTGCCCCAATTCTACGGGCCGTTCTGTTTTATGGCACTCGGCCCCATTGCCGGCCTCGGCAGCTCAATCCCACGAGCGCTCGCACTCTGCCGCACGTGGCCAGCGTCGGGAAGTCGGATTGGGGGGAGGCTTGCCAAGATTACTGCTTTTTGAGGAAAATCGATTTATTCGGCTTTGGCCGAAAATTATGGCAGAAAGCTTCTTTCGTGGTAGGCCTCCAAACGTGGCCCGTACTGGTGATGGGGAATGGGGAGAAAGTCTTGTCACTAAAATGGACGTATTTTTATGTCAATTTTTTAATTTTTAAAAATAATGTAATAATTTCGATTACTACATGTTATTAAATTGTAAATTTTGAAGGTTAATAAAGGGATATTCGTAAACAAAATATATAACAAGACAATAGGTATAAGGAACTAAAAGCTACAAGGACATGTAGTTTATAGTTGTGGAGTTGACAGATATAGAATTTACCCACTAATATAACTGCCAAATAACTGAAAATGTTCATAATAATAATGACTAGGAATACTTTCCATAACATTACATCTGATCATTTAGAATTTCAACATGAGTATTCCCAAAAACAAATTACTTCAGAAAATGTATTACTATGACAATTCCATTCTAAGTGTTGTATCAAATAGATATCGCTGACGAAACTATATCATTAACAAAGCCACTACATAGGTGGGGGAGATATTGATTAATAATTGGAATATAATGCAGCGATCCATTTGGAAGGTGTCAGTATCATCAGCGTTGACAGGATGGGCAGTAAAATTACGATCACCAGGGGCGGTAAATTTTTGAATGATGATGGAATTTAATACTGGCCATCGTGAATGAATCACATGTGGGAAACGGGAAAGTAAGAATGTAAGTACTGGCGTCCATTTTCCTGGTACTCTTGCCCTGAATTCACGTGATGTATTACTAACCAGAATGAGGTTCACAAACCTTGTCTCCACACAGCATTTTCTTCTTAAAGATTTAGGGGTTTCCCTTTGGAAACAACGATTGAGATCGATATAGAAAGTATTTTCTATGCAATCTAATTTTCAGAAATCACTTTAGTTACCTATAAATTTTGGGGAGATCCAAACGGATATTTTGTTTTTGAGCGTTATTTACTTAAAATTTTCCCAAAAACATTTTCAAAATATTCTCAAAAGCAGTCAAAATTATTTGAACAAACTTTATCTTCGGATAGCGTACAGAACGTAAAGAGAATGATATAAGTCTCATGTTCGTTGAAATCACATATTTATATTTATCACTTTTAGAGAAACGAACTATTTTCTATATCTAATACAAGTAAATTCTCACAGATTAATTATTTCATTTCAGCGTTTTACATTTATTAGGAAATCTTATTAACTGAACATTTTCCAGTAAATAAAAAGGATCTCACTTCATGAAAGAACGATTCTTAGAATAGTGGGCAAAAATCTATCTTCTTTGCTAAGCAGCCGGGGTTTTAATGATCAGACACTGCATAAGTA
The DNA here is from genome assembly GCA_964035755.1 of Teleogryllus oceanicus. NCBI lineage: Eukaryota > Metazoa > Arthropoda > Insecta > Orthoptera > Gryllidae > Teleogryllus > Teleogryllus oceanicus. Next base: position 45,075,820 of record CAXIVR010000003.1, on the reverse strand, counting down.
AATCCTGCAATGCAAGTATTCGGCATATATGCCGAATTGTTTTCCTTGACAATCATTTCACCTTTCATTCAAAGAAAGTCGTGATTATGAACTTTGCATAAAAGTAGTTCCCAATCCAGACACAGATGTTATATTTTCACTATTTCAAGTGCATGTAAATGAGTGTAATACTTATATTTATAGAAAGTCTCTGACGACTCTTCATTAAAAAAATTTGGGGCTTTCTAGTAATACGTTTGGTGAATCTATTGCGATAGATCAAAAGGTTTTTTACGGGTGCCGAGGCGCCTCGTTTAGGCTGACGGGAAAGCAGGTTGCAGCTCATTAACGGAAAGGAGCGCACTCATGTTCCCGAAGTGCACGGTGTATTGAATGCGGAAACGCGCACGCGCCTGCAGCCAGCGTACTCAGTGAAAGGGCCGCTCTTTCGTTGCAACCCAATACGTGCGCCGGCAGCGATAGCGGACGCAGGGCGGCGGCAAAGAGCAGATGCAAGCAGGAGTAGGTGGAAGTAGACGGAAAGAAAACAAGAACGGGAAATGGGTGGATGGAAACAGACCCGGAGGGAATGAGGATGAAAGAGAAAGGCGGCGGACCGCGGGGAAAAGAGAGTATAGACGAGGATGGCGGGGGATGGTGGGGCAATCGAGAAAGGGCTGGAAATGGCGGGGGTGGGGGAGAGAGTTGGAGGGCGGGAGAAAGATAGAAAGGGCGTGGTATGACATTAGAGGGCGGAGCAGACGTAGGAGGACTGGGAAGGCGATGAAGAGGGGAGGTGGGGAGGGCGGAGAAAGAAGGCGTGGTAGGGCGAAGCAGACATGGGAGGGCGTGGGACAGCAAGGGGCGGGGGAGGAGAGGGCGAAGACGTGCAGGGAGGGCGAGGGAGTTCTTGAGACGGCAGGATAAAGGGGGAGGAGGGAGGGGAAGGTAGGGAAGGGCGGAAGAAAGAAAGGAAATGGAGACAGAGTGAGGAGCTGGAGAGGGTAGGAAGAGAGAGGTAGGGAGAATGGACGAAGGAAGAAGAGAGTGGGCGACAGAATCAGGAATGGGTGCAAGTGTTTGGGAATGGAACTGGTGCGGCCAATTTGGGAGGCAGGAGGGCTGAAAATGAGTGAAAATTCATGAGACTGGTGGGGGGGGTGGAAAGGGCGTGGAGAGAAGGAGACATGGGAAAGAGCAGAAATGGCGAAGGAGAGGGAGAGGACGGATGTGGGCAGGAGAGCTCGGGAGGAGCTAGGCACGCAGGCCGGCGGGGGCCCGCTCCGCGCGCCACCTGCCGCGGCCAGCGTAATTACCCATGATGCGTGCGGACGCGGGGGAGGCGAGCGCTGTTTGCCGCCACTAACTTCATTAACGCACGCGGCCCGTCTTCCTGCCCGCGCGCGATTCTGCCCCGTCGCCCGCGCAGCCGTAAAGAGCCGCCGCCACCCTGCCGCCCCCCCGCCCGCAACCGCCCACCTGTCGTGTTCGCACGGCAGCCACCGCCCTTCCGGCCTCTTCGGCTCTCCAGCGCCTCCTTCGGCGCGCCGCTGCAGCCCGGGGCCCTTTGCCTCAGCATCCGCCCTTTCCTCCTCCGTCGTCCTTTCGACTAAGGGGGTGTCCCCCTTAGGGAGATCTCTGGAGGAAACCTCCGGTAAGCGACGTGGGTGGGGGCCAGATCCGCCCAGGGGGAGAAACACTGCCACCTCCCGGAATGTAACACCCCACTACACTAATGAGTGTAATGATCGCAGGAGTCGAAGGGCTGGAAACAATCAATCAATGGAATCCGTCGTCTATGCCCTCTATTACCACCGATAACTACCTTTCCTGTTCAAATTTTTTTGTTCTTTAAAATCGAAATCAAAACAAATCCTGAAGTTCAAACTAGCCCGAAATCAAAACAAAGACTGAAATTATCTTTTACTTAGAACACTTAGAAAGGAGCATATCTAAACTCGGCGACGTTACAATGCCTCTTCCTCCTCCTGCTCTCCTCCATTTCTCGTCCCCAACATTCCCCCAACGCCACCGCCATCCATAGATCCTTCGCTTTACACTGACTTTTCTTTTTGGGTCTATGTCTTCACCTTCGGTTTTGCCCTCATCCTTCCTTCATTACACCTTCGCCACCCGATCTCGCTTCCTTCTCCTTCCCGCGACCGTTTTCCCACTCCTTCCTCGTCCTCCCGTCTCTACGATCCGCCCACTCTGTTTCGCTCTGCGCGGCGAATCGCAACAGGTGGCACTTAAGATCGCTGTAATAACACTCTTAATTGCACTTTGGGGGCGCGCGCCATGTCTGCGTTAAACTTTGTTTGAAGCTTTCGTATCTTATTAAGGGCAGGTCCCGCTTCCAGATTCATCTAACTGTAAGAGCAGCGTGAAATCTTACGTTGTAATGTCAGACCAGATTAATATCCCACAGCGGAAAATTGGGCCGTAATTATTATTCTTCGTCTACATTATACTGCAGAGATTTTACGAATACAAAGCATTTTTTTTGTATTTCGTAATATATTTGAACGAATATGAATAAATTAGCTATTTATAAGCCCTTTTTCAGCTTTTAAAGTTCTCAAGTATTTATTTATTTCTAAACTATGCTGATTATTAACTATAAAATTAGTTTTCATCGATTATTATTTCGTCTTTAAATATTCCAATTCAATTAATATTGACAACAAGTGATGTTATATTTTTCATCCTTTACCCGTAACTCATCGTTTTTCTCATTTACAGTTAAGTATGTAGTATGTCAGTACATTCTTCCGTGTAAATAATCTCACGATGAAAATAACGTTTACAGAACCCTACACGTATCTAGTCATTATCTGATTATTGAATAAATGTGCGTTAAAGGAACTCAACCAAATGACGATCTCAAAAATTGAAAATCGACGATCTCAAATCATTGAAAAAAAACACGCCTTATCTTCTCAGGGTTTACAGCCAAATAAAATGTATTCACTAACCACATATTCAGTAACCTTATATTCAGACCACCACAAGGAACTTATACTCTTTTACTGAAAACTCACGTAGATGATAATTAGGGGAATCTAGGGACTACCATCTAATTTCCAAGAACAAATGCTGTCTGCTCAGCTCTTCACCGGGGTTAAATAATATAGTACTCCTCACTATACTCGCGCCATAAGTTTCCCATTTTGGCTCGCGGGGCCGCAGTTCCGGGGAAAGACTCTCGGCGAAGCCGCCCGCACCGGTCGCCAGCCGAGGGAAAAAGCGGCGCGGAGGGCGAGCAGGCAAGAGTGTGCGGCGTCGCAAGGCGGCTGCGCAAGGAAAACCGACGGGGCGGCGCGGCGCCTCTTTCCTTCCCGCCCTCCTCTTCTCCGAGTGCACGCACGCGCCACAACGGGGTAGGCACGGCCGAGATATTGCGACAGAGGATGATGGAAGCGGAGGAAGAGCCCAGGGTCACACGCCCGGAGGCAGGGGTGGAAGATGTAAGTACGATACGGTGATGGAGACCGACAAGGAGGTTGGGACGGAGGTGGAGGCTGACAGGGGAGAGAGATGAAGACGGAGGTGGATACAAAGAAGGAGGTGAGGGCGAAAGCGGTTGTAGAGAGGGGGACGGGAAGCGATGACGACGGCGGAGACGGACAAGAAAAAGAAGGCGAAGGCATAGGGAGGGCCGGAGGGGAGGAGGAAGGAGAGGAGGAGGAGGAGAAACCGCATGTGTTCGGAGGGGATATGAATGTGACGGAAGAGGGAAAAGGAGGCGGAGATGAGGTCGGAGGCAGAGACGGAAACGGTAACAAAACTCAGATGAGGATATAGCCAAAGCAAACAGGAGAGAACACTGCTGAAGATACGCGAGATATTTAATTAGCGAATGCGGAAGGGGGAGTAGGTGGTTGGAGGGTGGAGCTGGAGGAGCGTTTGGGGCCCCAGCGGAGCAGCAAGGGGGCCAGGGCAGGAGAGGGAAAGAAAGAATGGGAGGAGAAAGCGGAGATGGTGGCGGGTGCGCAGAGCACACGGGGCTGCAGAGTAGGTGGCGGAAGGAGGGAAATCAGGACGTGGATTAGATCTCGGCGACGAGGAAGAAAAGGAGGAGGCGACAACTGACGTGGCGAACTAGTCGCGGACAAAATAGCAGAGGGAAGGGTGTATGTGGCCACGAAGTTGCAGACTATTGTGGAAACGAAGGAGGAAATACAACGTGGACATAGTGAAGGACACGAACATGGAGACAACGGGAATACAGTGATGCGGAAGAGTTGACGTAGCAGAATGACGGAAATGAACCTGAGATTGCGCAGGTGAAGGCGCGTAGTCGTGGAGGCGGAAGAGGGAATGAATAAAGAGGTGGAAATGTAGTACGTGCAGGGCGTTGGCGGTGTATATTCCAGTTACGACACTCACCAGAGAACGCGGGGATGGCGTGAGAGGCTGGATTTATTGTTTCGTGTTTCCGGGCTCGTCAACGGCAATGGTCATTGGTCTCACAAGTGTAGTGCATGTTTTTTATTACAAGAGGTCTCTGTGTTCTGCCTCCGCTAGATGGCAGGATCGAACGCCGACCTACACGTTGGCATGCGGGGTTTTCCCCAATCAGGTATCTCTTATCAGCTGGGCACCGCCCCAGCCGGGACAAGATCTAAGCTCACGACTGGTCTCCCGATGTTTCGTTGGATGGTTGGTTGTTAGTGATTCCAGGCACGTCAACTACCAAGACCATTAGTCCCGTAAGTGCAGTGCATGCTTTTTTCACCGGCAAGTGGCAGTGATCTTCTTCCGACGAATGGTGAGAACCGGCGCCGACCTACCGTCGGCTTGCCGTATTTTCCTTTAACCAGGTATCTCCCACCAGCGGGGCATTGCCCCAGCCGGAAAAAGCTCTAAACTCCCGAGCGGTCTCCTGAAATGTGTGGTGATGTAGTGCATTTTAGTGTGTGTGTGTGTGTGTGTGTGTGTGTGTGTGTGTGTGTGTGGGGCTGAGGATAGAACAAGGAAGAGGAAAGAAAATATCGCACGCAATCTAAGGCCCGTTTGTTAGGATACTGCTCTGGCATTCGCCAGATATTGATCGGAGAAACCATAGTAAACGACCAATCAGAGCAGCCAGCCTCTAAAATTCTCTCCCCGACAGCAACTGAATTCAACATAGCTGACAAGCTAGTGTCGATAATCTTGTCACTGTCAGAACTCGAACCTAGGACCTCCCGGTCAGAGGTATTGGAATAACATCGTTGATGACCTGGTCTTCCGACATGTGTGGTAGTGTAGTGTATAAAAGTGTAAGTACGGTGTGACGATAGGACAATGAAGATAAAAGAAAGATATAAGATAAAAGAAAGATTTCGCGCGTTCCGTGGCCCGTTTTTTAGGGTATTGCTCCGGCATTCGCCTGGTGTTGATCACAGAAACCGCGGAAATCTACCGATCCGAGCAGCCAGCGGCTAGAATTCTCCCCACCAGCGGGTAAATTCGACGTTGCTAGCATCCTCGAACCCTAGGACCTCCTGGTCAGAGAATCTGCAATCCCGTCAGTTGTTCCAAGAAGCATCTAACTCGGTGGGGGCGTTGGCAGTGGGGTGGGCTTCCTGGCGGGAAGGGCGTGCCGGGGGCGGGGCACGTATCGCAGGCGGATCTTAATAAAGGACGCCGCCCGTGGCGAAGCAGCCACGCGGCAACGAGACCGGGAGGCGGGCGATGGAAGAAATGATGAGGCAGGCAAAGGAAGCGCCGAATGGTGTGGATGTCATATGAAGCGAAGGTGAGAAAGGAATGAGAGTCGGGTTGTGCGTAGAGGAGAAAAACGTTATGATTGGAACTAGAGCAAATCGCTCAGAAATATACCTCGATATAGATATCAAGGGAATTAGTGGTTGTTGGAATTTTATTAAAATGAATGCGATAGTACTTTGCAAACGCAAAGAAAATAACAATAACGTGTGTGATTTTCAATAATACGTGCTATCTGTTCTCGACAATTGATACTTTATGATATATTTGCTTAACATACTTCATGAAATCCTGTTTAAGCCGATGTTATGAAGATACAAATATATACAATAATCTGAATAGCTATAAAAAGTAATTTTAAGTAATAAGAATGTTCGAAAAGTAGAAGAACGTAGAAATATTTGTCAAATACAATGCACTTAAGGCAATATCGGTCAGGGAGGTGATCTGTAAATAAATTATTGTTTAAATAACGTCTAAAAAAACTTTAGAAAATCAGTGGTTTTCAAAATTACTGTCGATTCCCTACATAACAAAAATTTGTATGCCAACATTGCGACCTTTTCTGAACTAACGAATGTGGCAACTGCTCTCACTCCTCCCGTCACTCCAACAACGCGCGATTCAGCAAACGCGCTCCGTTCACCAGGACAGAGGAGTTTCGGCAACGCGCCCAAACCCGTCCGGTCCTTCCCCTCTCTCCATGCCTCTTCTTCCCACCTCCCTGCTCAGCTCCGTTCCGCCCCGTCCTCCCGTTCCGTCCCACCCCGCCTCGCCCCGGTTCTCCTCACCTCACCCAGTCTCACTAGCACCCCGCCTCAGTTCCATCCCGTGTGCCTTCCTCCTCGCCCCGGCCCGCCCCGCTCCACTCTGTTCCGCCTCACCTCGCTCAACCCCGCCTGCCCGCCCTCCTGCTGCCCCCCACATCGCAACGCCCACCTCACCTGCCTCGCCCCCGCCTCTGCCCCGCCCCCCACCTGCTTTCCACCCCAACATCCCGCTCTCTCCCGCCCGCTCTCCCCCCCGCTCTCCCCGCCCGCTCTCCCCGCCCGCTCTCCCCGCCCGCTCTCCCCGCCCCTCTCCCCGCCCAGGGCGGGCGGCGCAGCGGCCGAGCACAGCCGAGCGTCGCGAAGGTCGGCCAGGCGGGCGCCGGTCGTGTGTTCCGCTATCTCATTGCCGCTCATTTATCATTTATTATCGGAGGTCGGCTCGGGCGCGGCGCAGCCGGCCGGGGAGGGAGGGGGGAATCTCGCCATTAGCGCCGGTCAGCCCGCGGCTAACGAGCCGAGCACCACCCCACAACCCGCGGCCTCCCCATCCCCCGCTAGCCCCAGCCGCCTCCGGGAGGCTCCATTACGCCAACATTTCTTCTGCGGGCGCGGCCTGCGCGGCGCACAAGTCCTACGCTTCCGGAGGAGTTGGCCGTGAGACGCGCGAGAAGTGGTGGGTTGAGGCCGAGGAACGGGCCTGCCGGAATCTCGCGCTCTATACTCCGATTTGAACGTGGTGGCATGTCAAAGTCACGAACTGGAAGGACAAGGGGCGTCGTCGTCCAATCGGGAGCTTCAATACCAAAATTGAAGGTCCTAACAAACCTTCCGATTAGATGAGTGTGTCCCTCTTCTTTGTTTAGCTCGTGACCGTCGAGAGTTACTCTGTTCAAATCGGTATAGTATATGTGTTGGCATCAGGCTACGGTACTTGAAGCTCAGGTTTGGGGACACTAGGTTTGTAGAGTTTGTGGAGTTTGGCGCCAATGTTCGTCCAATGTGACACGTATCACTCAATCTGTTCTCTCACTCCTCCAGACAAATAATACATTTGTATTGTTTCGTATTACTAATTACTTCATAATGTCCAGAGACTTTTGATGTTCTATATACAAACTTAATCCTCTTTCTGCGGATTACGTTTGCATGACCTTGGTAAATCTCTTTTACATGGTACGAAGAGCACACAGCGCATGCTTCTCAATCGCGGCTGAAATCGCGATTTGAATGTGGCGCGCAAGCCCTTCGCAATGGGAGAAAAGAGAAAGTGTGAAGGGATCGTGGACAAGCTATTGCCAGTGTCACAATGATCTAATATTTGACTAGGACTACTCTAGGACTTTAGAAGCCAATCATGGACTTTATCCTAGATTTTACAGCGTGAGTCAAGTAAAGTAGTCAATCTTGCAAACGTGCATTCACTATCCATAGAATAAATAATTTCAAACTCTCATCATCAATCTTTGATGTCACAAACGTTTTTTTGTTTGGTTCGTCATGATCTTTCTACGACTATTGTTGCCTGAGGCAGCCTATTATCTTGTACTTGTTTTTTATAGGATTTGGAAGTCGTTTCTCAACATCGCAGTTTCATAATAGTTGTTAAACACATTGTTGCAAGCACAGTAGTTAAAAAAAAAGGTCTAGGGATTTGAGGCGTCACACGATACGCTGAATCAGATACCCCTCTCCATGCCAAAAACGCGACTTAAAAGATCCATATCTTATGTCATATTCGATTCCACAATTTCAATTTCCTGGTGTCCGCGTACTGAGTTCCACCTACCCCAGATTCCTCGGCCCCCGAGCCACCTATTCGATCTCTACCATGAATTGTCATGGCATTCCTTATGAGGGAAAGTGAATCAGCAATGGTCCTGCGATCATGCATGCATATATTCCGTTTACGAACTTACTCTAACAATTTGGAACCTTTCACGTTTATGCTATCTGCCATTGATCTTAACTCGCATGGCACTGACATCATAATGTCACTCTGTCGTCGAGTGGTAATGAAGAGGAATGAAAGATATATTTCAACTGAATGTTCTAAATTCAAAATTAGTGTTTTATGAAATCTGCTCGTAGGACACTTCTTGCACTTCGGCAAAGTTGAGATTTAGTATATACAATCTTAATTTTCCTCCTCATCAGAGCACGTTGACGGCTGCGTTTCATCTATAAAGCAAAATATATTGGATATAATCGTAATATATATTCACATTTTTTCATATTTCTGTAATATTTAATTTGTATTTCATATTGATGTCAGTCACGTGTGCAATTACCGAGTCAATTACCATCACATTAAATATACAAATCAAACATAATTATTAATGATATACTAATTACTGAAGTATTTTTTTAGAAATTGACATAAATCATGTTGCAAGTCATTCCGTTTTCATAGGTAACACTTTACATCAGAATAAGTATTATATGATTCAAATTAAGAATTTTTAAACAGTGTGTATTTTCGGAAAATACAGATAACTAGTTTTTCAAATCTATACATATTCAAAACGTTTGCAATCTATTCTCGGCACGTTTAGTAAACACGACAGATATATTGAATACCTAAATGTATTACTATCTGTCATATTTGCTAGATACATTTTAATGACGACGGAGAAACGATGTAATATCCTGTCAATTAACATTCAAAATTCGCACTGCATTCAACCGAACCTGTGTGTTTGACGGAATCCGTACAATAGTTATTGTCATAAAAGCATACATAAAAATCTAGCTCTGGATATATATTTTTACACTAATTGCATTACCATAAATATCTTGCTAAACATTGCATTACATTATTCTTCTATCACCAGTCATGGCGTATTTAACATATAATTTTGTTGGATATTCCTTCTTGTTTACTCTGTTTTTTCTCGCATATGTTAAAACAATGTATTTCAAGCTAGAGACATATACGAAATTTACAAAAAAAGAAAAACTGACGAATGTTTTGGTTTCAGTGGGTTCACAGGTAAAGATGGACGATTTTTGCATTGCGAATACCAACTGCAGAGCAGGGAATTGAAAAACGGAAGGTTCGAGCGCTCTTAAAATTTTTAGTGACTGAATTGCGTTCAAAACCCGAAGCGACAGCGTTTGTAGTTGTAAATTCGCGACTAAAGTAGTGAAGACCGCGAGGACCAAAGTTGTAGTTGCCTTAGATCATCATTATCGACACCAGCTAAATAGTTAGGTTAAGGTCAATCACTTCGTGGATAAATTCCACAAAACGTCTGTCTTGTACAGTTGGTTTTGTGTATTCTTTTGATCAATTCAAAGCATACCCCGCAGTGGTATTTTGAAAATAGTTTATGAGAGATATTTCATTTCCTATTCAATATCCCTTTACTTTGGTAGAACTGGGAGAAAAGCTAAGGCGGCATTCTCATAAACCACTACCGTGTTCGAGAAATGCACATATCAGTTTATAATATATAATGTCAAAATAATGCATAGTCAGAAATATAAATGTCAAACTACATTATTTATAGAGAGAGTAGATGTTGCTGTATTATTTCAGTAGCAACTTGCGCGTGTACTGTAAGCTCTCTATCTGCAACATCACCAAGTTCATACGTATTCGGAGACTTTCGTGGAGCAGAAGGTAACAGTAGATGAAGCCTGCCCGGGAGGGGGGGGGCGGCGACTGCCCACATATGGCAATGTGCGATGTAAGTGGAGCATGGAAAGAGCGAAGTTGGAACTGTATAGCCTCTCCAATGTCACCTTCCCGTTCGAGACTTCCACCATCGCCACCGCCTTCTCCTCCAAGGTCACTCTCCACTGCCGCCTCTGCCAGGCTCTGCTGTCACTCCGTTCCACTTCACCTCTTCGGCCTCGACCTGCGCCTCGACCGCTACCGCTTTGCTGCCCAGGGCACGCCATCTTCGTGCCTGCCACCGCTGTCTCCCGCTCCGACACTGCGACTTCCACCAGCACCGGCAGCGTCTCCTCAGCCTGCCCCTTCCACCTCCTCTACATCTGCCACCATCACCACCGCCTCCTCCCCCGAGGCCTCCGCCGCCGTCTTCACCGCAGCCTCCAGCCTCCATCGCTGCCTCCACTGCCACCTCCGCCGCCCCTCCGCTACGCCTCCTCCACCATCGCTATCAACACCGCCATCTTCTCCTTCTACGCTTCCCCCTCCGACTCCATCGCCGTCTCAGCACCGTTTGTGCCATCACCCCGTTACCACCTACACATACGCCGCCTAAACTGCCAACGCCCCAACCGCTTCTGCTACCACCTCCGTCTTCCCACCTCTTCGCCTCCCCTCCACCTCCACGCTACCGCTCCACCTACGCCGAATGACCCCAACCTCCGCAATTCCCCCCGGGGTTCCCCCCCCCGGCCTCCGCCCCGTCTTCACCTGCCTCCACCCCTCCCCCCCTCCAACTCCATCCCCCCGATTGTGCTATCACCCCGTTACCACCTACAAATACGCCGCCTACACCGCCACCGCCTCAACCGCTTCTGCTACCACCTCCGTCTTCCCCCCCCAACACCTACCCCCCCCCCCCCCCTCCACCACCGCTGCATCTGCCGGCCAGGGCGGTCGCTGCCCACGCCGCCCTCCGCCCGCGGGCGACACTGTATTTTTAATGGCCGTAAGTCAGAGGCGCACTCAGAGCCCATAAAATTCCGCGTGGCCCTTTAATTCGATATATCAAGTGCTGGCCGTCCGTGCGCGGTTGCGGTGGCGGGAAAGAGGCTGAAGCGAGGGCGGGGCACGGATGGGGGGCGGGGCTCGAGACGAAGCGGGCCAGCGCGCGGAAACAATGGAGATGAAGCGAGGGGCGAGTGCGATGAGAGAGGAGGAGTCGGGAGAAAGCGCCCGGAAGGGTGAAAGGTAAAGGACCTCGATGATGGGGACGATAATGAATGAGGGAATTGGACATCACACAGTCACGTGACTTTGGATAGGTGATGAAGCTGCAGCATCCGCAGAAATTGAAGTGAATAGTCAGAATTAAAATGAAATTTGAATGACAAGGAAGAAATTCTGTTCATTGTTTATAATGTATTCTGAAAGTGACGAGTTTATGTTAATAAAATAGATTCTGTAAAACTAGATTTTACTATTCACTGTAAGACAAGGAAAATGGAAAGGCATGAACTGAGAAGTTAAATGTACTGACATAGTGACTATATACAGTGCAATAAGGAAGATGAATATTCGAAATCTAATGCTATTTTTAACAGTATATTATTGTTATGCTTTATTCCGTACGTTTTAGTATCGTGTATACAAGAAATTATTAATAAATAACATGCTCAGATTAATTTCATAATGTTGATTACCTTTGTCGGATACAAGGATTCATGAGCAAATCAAGCTCCCAGTTTTACACGCGATGGTTTCTGGCTTGATGGTTGACAAATTGTTCTTGGAACAGCGACGTCAAAATTATCTATGGTAAATGAATGATGTTAATTATGTAAAAGTACTAAATTTTAAATAACAACTATACTCAGCATATCTCACATCTAATTGATGGGAATCAAGCACAAATTTGATAGGAGTTAATCACAAATTCTTCATATTTATACTTAAACATCATCTTTACAAGTTAAAAATATTAATATATTAAAGGAAATATGTGTTAACTGTAATTGAGTTACGAGTGTATGAATTTTCTGCAATATAGTAATGATAAATCGATTGTTATAAGAAATTTCAATGGAACTCGTAAAGGAGGTGGTATAAATGAAACTCTTTGAACGATTTTAATTATTACATAAAAACATAAATTTACTTTACACCACGCAAAAAAATTGCAGTTCAGTTCATATTGCCGACGTAACTTCCATTCCACCAAGGAATACAGGGGGGGTGCCATTTGGGCATAAATGACCATTCGTTTTGAAGACCTTCGTAAATCTAGTATGTAAGCACCAGCAGGAACAGAAACCGATTGCCGAGGACGGGTTTGTCGAATGGTCAGGGCGGTTCGGGAGTGGGACCCGGGAGGAGGTGCTCTTCGGAGGCACATGACGTCAGCGGCGGCGGGGGGGGGGGCGGGGGCGGCGGAGTGCCCTGGTGCTGACGCAGCTCCGGAGCGCGCAAGGATTCGCCACATTAGTTCCCGCTGGTGCGCGGGCTGGAGGCCGGTGCGGCGAAGCGGCGCCGCTCACTTATCATAACTCGAGCCGCGGGCAGTATGTTATCTGCCGAGGGCAGCCGGAGAAACGGCGAGCAAAGATTTTTACATACCTCCCCCGCTAGAGGCGCTGGCGGCGGTGCGCCACGCCGCGCCGCGCCAGCCCGGTCGCTCAGGGACTTCTGCCAGCGACGTTATGGGACATAACGACTCGCTATCGCGACCGCACCGCCCCCGGCGCCCCCCCCGACTCCCACCCCCTTCCGGGTCGCCACAGCCGCCGCCGCCGCCGTCGCGTTGACTCCGGAAGACAAGTCAATTATGGGCGGACGCGCGTCGAGGGGCAACTGGCGGCCGCCAGATTGCGCGCACGCCACAGCCCCGGTGGGGGGGGGAGGGGAGGCTCCTGAAAGAGGCCCATGCGAGTAGCGGCGGAGAGAGCACGACTTTCGACGAGATAGGGCGGACGTACTACTTTAAACTTCAAACAGACTCCGAGGACTGAATAGACGCGTCTATCGTATGAGTTCCGTGCATTCAGTTTTGTTGTTAGAGTTAAGCTTTGCATTTTTTATTTCTTTTATTTTCTTCCAATGTGTTTTAGATGTTCGTAATAACGTTTTGTGTAAAAAATTGGCAAATTTATCACACAATTTGGACTTATGTCCTTGTGGGTATTTTCGCCTTCCTGAGATACATCTCACATCCCAGATGCGCTTTTGTAGTTTCCTCGGAGTCATGTTAATTTTGAATAATTCCAAACATTCAAAAGAATGTTTGGTGTATGTGCGTTTCATAAACTCGAATATACGTAGGTAACGCAGACTATATATAACACGAATATTCGTATGTAGGTTTTACTAATGTACTATTTATTTGCAACATGTTACTTTAATGTTTTGGATTTTGTGAATTGACCATCAACAAATCACATGATGACGCATATTAAATTAAAACTGTTAGAAAATCGGCATGCAATTTTACAAATAACATTCACAAACGACACACATACACAAAAAACAACACTCTAAAAGCGAGTGAGGACGTGTGTACGCAAACATACTCAGAAGGACCGCATCTCCTCTTTAAGAAAGCCAACAAAAGCGCCGCGAGGGCGAGTGGCCGGGCAGACGGTTTGATTGATTAGCGAGCGCTCCCGACGCATCGCGGCGCATACATCACGTGCGCCAGACGCCCTGGGCGGCAGGGGGGCGGGGCGGGGCCTTTGGGCCGGAAAAAAGTGCGCAACTTGAAAGCGCTCGCTTGAAATCCGCGAGCGCCGCTGAATGATGTAACGCCGCGCTCGCTGCCATGTTTGCAGCAGCCCCCGCCGACATAATGGGAAGCGCTTTCAATGGAGCTGTTGTATCAGTCAAGTGCGCTACCTTTTGTTGAAGGAGGTTGCTTACGAACATGCAGACTAGTACGACTGAGGACAAGTTGATTAACTGTCACTTGCTTGTTTCTGATCATTGTTTCCTCTTTTTTTTTAAATGGAGGTTCTATTTTGACATATTTTTATATGCTTCTTTTATTTACAACAAACTGTATTCTTTTCCACGTCGTTTCTCACTGATCGGCGTTTTTTTATTTCTCGAACCCCAGTGTTATTACATAACCACTAAATTTAAAATCGCTTAAATCCGATGTAATGTAGTGAATACCACATAATACCAATATTTTCTTTAATATAGAATCGTAAAAAAGAAATCACTGTCACTAGCCATTTTATTTGGTTCAAGTGTACACATTAATTCACATAAAATTTCCTGAAAACAGAAACAAATCCATGCTTCAGTTAAAAAGCTATTCTCGTAACTAATTTGTAAATGAACTTTTTGAGAAAAATGGAACTGAGCCGGTGAGAATTTAAAGAATTTGCCGGGTTGAAAAGAAGTTTACCTTCTTAAAAGCAAGTTCAGTTATCGATAGAAAATGTACTCGGAGGTGTAAATGCAGGACATTTTAATACGTTTAAAAAATGAATTTCTGAGTCGCTGTTCACCTCTATAATGAAAAAGACCTTTTATTATCTTTTACAGTGTTAATATTTAATCGAGCGGCTAGAAGTTCTACAATTATCATTCCGCACAAATATATTGCAAAATAATATTAATGAAGATATATTAAAATTATTTTCTCTAGTGAGCAGTCAGCAATATATACATAATTGAACGCAAACAATTCTTATGAATAGTTCAAATTCAATTTTCTACTAAATGTTATTATTTGTAAAAAAAAGTGAAATTGTTATGTCAAAAACTGATAAACCCCAGAAAAAATGCGTAAAAGTAATTGGTAGACGAATATATTTAATAACTAAGGAATATTTTCGATAATGTGAATAATCTGTTAGATACTAAACGATTTTTGTCAAAAAACGAACAGAGTAAATGCAATATTTCAAGTATTATTCAGAACTGCAACTTTTTATTAAATTATAACGTAATTAATTCTAGATCTTGGCCCACAATTAATTGGGTCTAATAATACCCTGATGTTCATATTTAAGTGAACATTTAGTAACGTTTCTCACGTGCGTATAGCTGCTTATTATCCACTGAAACGTACTTCTGCAGGTACAAACAGCTACTAAAATATCCACGCTAGTTCACTGCCGTTTTATACATTAAAAGTCAGAATATACACTGCATCGTAATGTCATCTCGCTCTCCGGTGTGCTTCCGTATAAACCAAACAGTGCAAATGAAGACGTGTCCCAGTCAACATAAACCCTCCGCGCAGACCCCCCCCCCCCCCATCGCAAGCAATTCGCCGCCAGTGTTCATTTCCCACATCACCACCAAGCAAGGCGCAGCGGGCTCGTCTGCATTTATGAATATAAAAAGGACCTGTTGACCATCCCATTATTCCGTGCCTTCGTGAGGATGAAGTTAGACGCGCCAGCAGACCTGGGTGGGGGTGAGTGGAGGGAGGGGGCTTTCGAAGCCAGGATGGCGCGACGCGTTGTCGCAAGCTTCTAACACAACAGCGCCCTCGCTCGTGCGACTGAGTCGTGCGACTGTCGCGCGCTGGCGGAAGCCACATCAGGCCAGGGTGGCGGATGCAGCTTTCTGCAGACGATCCGTGGAGCGGAGTGGTCTTGAGTTGGTGTGGGTGTAGAAAGAGAGGAGAACATGTGGAAATAAGAGAGGTGCTGCGTCGAAGGGTGCGGGAATGGCGTCGCAGATATTACAAGAAAGGAATGCTTGAAAGGTGCTGTGTTTGGCGATCGCTCAAGTAGGATACGTGCGCCTAATATTTATCTTCATTTCGAAACTTGTTGGTAGAGCTACCTCAGTGCCCAATTTTAGGGTACAAGTAGAGTCGTGTTAGCTTTGCTGTCTACCTACGGGTTGTATCAGACGACGTTCTACGGTAATGTAGAAAATTCCACAAATTTTTTTGAGATGATTTCAGATTTATTTAAAAATATTTTGCCATAAAATTCGTCGCAAATTATGCGTTCTAGGCACTCATGGTTGTCATACGTTTATTTTGTAGGCCAAAGGTGAGAGACTCGGCATGAACATGTCCAGGCGTAGCGATGCAACAATGGGCCGCCCAGGTGAGAAAGTTTTCCACGGAGTACTGGAAACAGCACTGACTCTTCTTCCGCGCTGGGCGTTACGCGCAACGCACCTCGTCCGATAATAGCACACGCGTCGGAAGAGTGAGCTGAAGAGCAAAGATACAGGAGGACGAGCGCTTGACAGTTGATTGATTTTTCGTGTTTCCGAGCGCGTCAACTGCTTCGGTCATTAGTCCCGTTACTATAGTGCATGTTTTTCTCGGGAGATGGCGGTGATTTTCCCCCGCTGGATGTCGAGATCCGGCGGCGACCTACCGTCGGCTAGTGGAGTTTCCCCCTAACCAGGACTTTCTCACCAGCGGGCACGCCCAGTCAGGACAAGCTCTAAGCTTCCGACCAGTCTCCCGAAATATGTGGTAGTGTGTGCACGTTAGTGTAAGTGTGTGTGGTAAGGAGAGGATAGGAGAAGGAAGAGGAAGGGCAGATCGCGCGCGTTCGTAGGCCCGTTTTGTAGGGTACTGCTCCGGCATTTGCCTGGTGTTGATCGGAGAAACCCGGAAAACTACCTATCAGAGCAGTCGGCCACTAGAATTCTCCTCCATACAGCGACTGAATTCGAGATAGCTGAAAAGCTAGTGTCGAAAATCCTGCCGCCGTCAGTACTCGAACCTAGGACCTCCCGGTCAGAGGCGCTGCAGTGACATCAGTTGATGCACTGAACTACCGCTACCGGAGCGCGTGTCGAGAATTGGGGGGGGGGGTGACGAGGTGCGATGAAGAAGCAAGGAAGAGAAACGAGGACGGGACAGGTCTAGAGGATGTAAAGAGAGAAAGATTCGAGTGAGTCTTAATGTTAGAGATAGAACAAGATGGATTAGCAGGGCAGATGTGACCAGTTTCAAGAGTGAAAGATGTGAAGTGTAACTAGCTCAGCATGGATAGAAAGAGACGGAATAACTGGGAGCAGAGAGGAGAGAGAGGAGAGAGAGGAGAGAGAGGAGAGAGAGAGAGAGAGAGAGAGAGAGGGAGACGAGATAGAGCGGGGTACATTGATTGATGTTTCAGGGCATGGCAACTGATATTGTCTTCAGTTCTGCTAGTGTTGTGTATGTTTCATTTCGAGAGATAGCGGCCTTCCTTCCTAACGGGATGATGAGTTCCTGCATTGAGCATCATCATGCGGGGATTTCCCTCTTCAGGTATCTCCCGCAGAGGGCACTACTCCAGCACTACTCCTGACTAGACTCCGGACATGTGGTGAAGTGCAGATAAGTGTGGGTGTTTAAGGGGAGTGGATAGGAGGAAGAAGGGAGGATGCCACATGACCCGTCCACCATTTATTAGGAAACTGCGCCAGCATTCGCTTGGCAACGATGTGAGAAACACTGGAAATCTACCGATTAACCCAGCTTGTCGTTTGAATGATCTTTCTGACATCGACCAAATTCCACCCTACTATCTAGCTACGAAAGTAGCTACGTAGTTCGATTGTTTCATTGTCAGTGATTCTGGGTTCGTCAATTATTGAGGTCATTATTCCTGTAAGTACAATGCATTGTTTTTCACCGAGAGGGTGGTGATCTTGCCCGCTGAATGGCGAGATCTGCACCGACACACCGTCGACTTGCAGGGATTTTCAAACCAGGTATCTCACCGCGAGGCACCACCTTAGCTGAACCAGCTGTAAATTCTCGACCGGTCTCCCGGTAATGTGTGTGTGTGTGTGTGTGTGTGTGTGTGTGTGCAAGGGGTGACGACAGGGCAAGGAAGAAGAAGGAAATATCGCGCGCGATCCGCGGCCCATTTGTTAGGGTACTGCTACGGCAGACGCCTGGTGTTGATCGGAGAGCGACGGAAACTCCTGATCAGAGCAGCTGCCAGAACTCTCCTGCAGACAGCGATTGGTTTCGACCTGGCTGACCAGCTAGTGTCGAAAATCTTACCACCGTCGGGATTCGACCCTAGGACCTTCCCGGTTAGAAGCACTGCAGTGTCATCAGTTGATGCACTGCAGCACTGAGCCACTCTCCCAGTAGCTAGTATTTCCGAAAATCCGTCGGATTCGGATGGTTGGACTCGAAACCTAGTACTTGCTAGGACCTGATTCGCTGGAGAGTCATCGGCAATGCAGCTACACTCAGTTGGTGCAGACACGAGAATAAGAGGGGCAGATGGAGGAGAAAGGGGTACAACGGCAGGTGACGAGGGTCTTGGCTGAGCCATGGAGAGAAACGTGGAAGGGCAGAAGGAGAGAGTGGTGTGGAGGTGTGGAAGGTTGGGAGGCTGAAAGGGCGGTGTGGAGCAGGAGGGCGAGAGGAGGAGGCGGCTGCGTGTGCGCCGCCGGGGCGTCACCGGAGAGACTTCAAAGAGCGAGCGCGTTCGCCCAGTAAAAGCTCTGTCGCCGGGAGCGGTTAATGCGATTTGGCGTATGGTCGAGCGACGCCTGCCCCCGCCGCCGCCCGCGCTTCTGGCGGCGCTGCCGTCGCCGCGCGCCCCCTCTCTCCCCCTCCCTTCCCTCCCGCGTGCGCCTCTGCGTTTGCATCTTCACCTGATAGCCCTTTATGGCCTCCGTGTTCCTCGTTAATATCGTAGGATTTTTACCTTGACAATCTCTGCCCGTGAGTTCGACAAGTTTCCTTCCCCGTGATGTACACCAACATCTACACATATCTTCATATCTATCCCCATGTGAATAGTTACGTGATTTCTATTTCTATTGTGAACATTCCTGTGATGGAATATGAGTTAAAATTGACAAGTACTTTATCACGAAATGTCAGTTTTCCATTTTATCTGAATAGTATCCACTCACCTAATTAACGTGTATTTCTGGTATTTTTCTCAATTTTCTTCGTTCTATGTTACAATACGTCAACATCAAACTTCGCGATGTTAACGACGGCCATTTTGATATTCCTAACTGGAAGGAGTGCGTATCGCTTGCTCGTAATATATACTTTCTCCATTTACGCTTAGTTATAATCAAATTAGTCAATTCCACAGTCACGCACCGTAAGCTCCTTATTACAGTTGTCACATCAATTTATTGGAATTTAACTTAGTCACGTATCGAAAAGAAGCTACGACGATTTACATTAGGCATTCCAGCTCTCTGATTAAACAGGATGTCTGAATAAAACTCGTCAATTTCATTTCACCTTGTTTCACTCTTTCTGGCGGCTGCGTTAAACAGCCCTTACCGAGCCGTCCTGCGCATCACCTCTCTCAACTACCTTTTCGCCCCGCTCGCCCAAAGGTCTTTTAGCGGAGCAGCTTTGGAAGCGGAGTGTGAATCGCGGATGAAAAGCGGCGATCGCGGGCGGACAAAGCAGATAGCGGAGAGCCCCTCAGGTCGCAGGGGCTTCTCTCAAAACGCGACGTTTTCATTAGGCGCAAAATGGAAAATGTCCCTCAAGGCGAGTAGACGCGCGGGTCGCAACCCTATCAATCCATCAGAGGCTGGCGCAGGCTCAAGAGCAGAACCTCTACAACGTTTGGTGTAGCGTATACAAATCGAAAAGAAAATTTGTGTTGATGGGAAAGTTAGTGCAGATAATGAATTTACAAGGTGGTTAGAATTATTACCCGTAGAGGAGACCATAAAATAAAAAAAACAATAATGAAAAGGAATAAGATATTGTTGAAGCTGAAACTGAGTTTATGAATATGTTACTGTTTGAATCCGAAATGTGGATAATTTGCAAATTAATTGGTTAATACGCACTATGAATAACGAATTTTTTGTGCGAATCATTCGGCTAATGTCGCTAGTCACAGTGCGAAAGTAAGATCCTTGTGTTTCCAATCAGAGTTTAAAATGCTGAAAATTTATGCGATGTGCAGACTTAAGGTTATTTCAAGAATAACGCGAAAGCCGGGGCTTAGTCGCCTTGACTAGGAAATGCGTTCTAAAGCGTCAACTGATGGAGAGTAGGTTATGTTAGGTGGTCTTGTAAACATAAATTAACGTCTGGCACAGCGGAACTCAAACTTCATACCTTGTCTCTCACTGGCCTAAGAACAGTCCACCAGTAGTATGATTTCTATTTAACAGATAATATATTGTACTGTCATCAAAATGTTAATCCTCGTGTACCATTCAACAACATTACATCAAGCCTCATCATGTAACATTAACTCCACTAAAGCTCAAAGTAAGCTTCGAAGCTATTTCTACTTAGATCTTTATCTACCGAGATGGATAATGTGAATATTAAGAAGTAATTTACCTCATTATCTGTGAGAAAATACAATGCAAACAATTTAAAGGTTAGCGAAAAATTAATTAAAGTAGATAATTGGAACGGTCAAAATACGATCGTATATAAAATATTTAATGTGTTAATGTTTAACAGTATATAAATTTGTACATGGTTAGATATGAATTTACATATATATATATATATATATATATATATATATATATATATAATATAAATATAATTATTAATATATAAACTAACGTTTGACTCGATTTGATTAACATGCGGGATAATCTTTTGGAGTCCTGAATACTTTCTAAAAGCAATGAGACGCGTGATACGAAGTGAAACGAAGATTATTTTGAAGCTTGCACATTCATGGTCGCGAATGGTGCGATTAAAACAATTATTCAGGATTTCGGATGTAAATAATGTTTGAAATTTTCACGCTTCGTAGAAAAATGCAATGTGATATAACCGTTTTCATCAGGTTTGCTCAACTCAATAGCTCATCGTGCGGCAGCAAACGAAATTTGCTCTCCAGCTACATGGAGTCGAGGATGTACGCCACTCCATGACACGTGAAAGCGTTTAGGGAGAAGACTGCGGGATGGTTGACGTTTCAGCGGCAACTTGTATTTCTTTCGAATTTCCGCCATCATAGAAGTTGAAAGAGACAATGTGCGCAAATACGCAAGACTTCATGCCCATTTTATACTTTCTTACTAGACCAAACTATTTTCTTATGATGAACAATGTTTGATGAAAGAACTTCCTTTATGCGTTTTTGTTTCCACGTAAATTGATGTTAAAACATTTACATAATTTAATAAATTTCTCTGAAATACCAAACCGTTTGTTGTGATTAATTTGCAGTTTTCATTTATTGGAAACTCATCAGTCCGCGGAACAAGAAACATGAACCAATTCACAGTGAAGGTTACTTACAGGATATTGCGTCTACTTCCTCTCCAATTTCCTTCCCACCAAATGCGTCTATCTCCCAGAGATGATTCCCCTCTCAGCTCATGAACGGAGTCGTAAGATTCATGTGTTCCGTTTACCATACGCCAGATGAGCAGGCCTTACTTAGACGACACGAACTGCAACAAATGGTGTAATATAGGGATCCATTGTAATTTGTTGACTTCTTGAAACCTCTTGGAACGTAGTGAGATCTACTCTATCACCTTCACTGAAGCCAATAGTCTTCCGAAGTCAATAAGGATCGGAGACCAACGAGGCTTGACTTGCCGACACATTAATGATGTCAATAAGGATCATTGTTGTTCCTTACTTAATATATTTCACAACCCGATGCAGATCTTTAAGTTGTTCAAAATTGTATCATGCATTTGTGATTTTGAAAGTATCTTGTCTAGTAGAATTCCAGTGATTTTTCCGGTAACCGTTGTATTCATGAGTAAAAGTTTGCATATTTGAATGAGAATGAAATCCTAAATCTTTAATTTATTTTGTTGGTTGTGTGTGAACCCACCTGCATGAAGTCACGCCAACGCGGCTTGTTTTGCATAGCAATATGTGCATCATATAGGGGTGCTTTGGCCACCAACAATAGGAGTGCTTACCTCCCGGCCGTAGCAAGCCGTGGATGTTGCGAAGTGCACTTCTGTCAACAACAATCGTCACAACCAACATCAACAATGTGAAAATTTACGCCATATAAACTTACCCTACTGAACACATTTCAGATCATGGCAAATCATAAGAAATCTTTGGAGTGTTTGTCTCAATTCTTTTGAAAAAGAAATCATGGAATGTATGTAATTGCCGCCAGAAACCTCAAAATCTATGCCAGTGAAATCTGTTCATGTCAAAATTACTTTCATATAGAAAATTATGTAATGTTGTGAATGCTCTATAATGGAAACTTCTTATGAGAACAGATAAGATGTACTTATAATTGCATTCCATAAGTTTCATTTACAGCTAATTGTGTCACAGATCCTAGATCTGAATAACTGCGAATTCAAACATGAGTTATACTTCATTTAATTGTACGTACATTTCTATTTTTCAATGCACCTATAAATTGACGTAAAACTAGGTAGTTTACGGATATGAAGACCTGTCTACTCTATAGTTATACATATATATAGGAACTCTAAAAATTCAAAATAATATAAGGTTCGCTTTTGACTGAAAAATGAACATATCTTTCTGAAGAACTTTACATTTCAAATCGTTCACAAAAAGTCAACAAAACTGATTTCCCTGATCATGGTTCTGTACGTCTCCTCAATTTGAAACTAGTATTTCAATTTCTGGAGGTACTGAATATGAAACTCCAGCAATACTTTCGATATTTTTCTCAGAAATGTCTATATCTTTCTTTAAATTTGTGCAGATAGATAAAAATACTGTTATAAAAATGGCGCAGGTCAAATTTCTACAGAAACCGTTCAACTTTTGTGAAAACTGCAGAAGTTCAAACTTTTTGGGCTCTCTCCACTAGCAACATCATTGTCGATTGAACGTTTCCTTAATGAAAGAACCTTTCAAATTATGTTAAAAAATTACATGAATAATTTTTCATGTCCTTGCGTATCTACCACTTTCAGTTCTACCGAAACATGGATGTCACTCTCCCTTCTTACGATGCTTGCTGCAGCTTTCTTTTCATTTAATACCCTAACTGTGATAGCTAGAATGCCAATTTTACTTTGTCGTATTCTATTCATTGTAACGATGGAGAGAGAATTGTAATATTTGAGCACAATTATGTGCTGTTTTAAAATTGAATTTTTATTGAAACAGATTTTTTAACATCGATGTTTTGGGCTCTGCTTTTACTCTTTCGATATTTTTCGGTCATGGATGAAAAATGCTTATAATCACAATTTTCGAAAAGTTAAAATATGAAATAAATAGCTGCTTGTGTCACTGTGTTGAAGCCAAACAAATGTAGTTTGTATTACCTGCATGGAGCAGACTACTAACCCTTCCCTGAGATGATCCATTATATCCTGAGTATTTCCTTCGTCATTCCTCTGGTTGCGGATTGATGGATTTGTTAACTTAGTTTTCAGACACAATTTACTTGCAAATTAATATGCATGGCAACTGTCAAATTAAATTTTGTTGCGAACGAAGACGACAGATTACGAAATCAACTTTCAAACATCGATGTTTAAACATGTTAATGGATTTTGGTTGATGTATTATTAATAATGATATTTTAATTTTCAACTTCGATGTTTGCCTACATCGATGTTTTGTTGAGGTCTCAACGCTACCCCCCCCCGATCTCACCGTTGGTCAGGCGCAGTGGAGCGCGTAGAAGGAAGACCTTGTGGAACCCCTGGAGCTGGTGCGCGCAGGCGCCCAGCGGCGTAGCCGGCAGGTGGCGCGCGGCGATGTCGGTGCACAGGAAGCGCAGGCGCGGCGCCAGCGCGGCGTGGGCGGCGGCGGCGTGGCGCACCATCTCCTCGCTCACGTCGTGGCCCACCAGCACGCGCACGCTGCTGGGCAGGCGCGGCAGCAGCAGCTCCGCCGTCACGTCGCGCCCGGGCCGCAGCCCACGTCCAGCACGGCCTCCTGCTGCTCTCGCGCGGCCAGCGCAGCCGCCCCATCCACCCCGCGCAGCACGCGACACACTCCCGCTGCACCGCGTTTGCTGCGCGCGTACCAAGCACGGCTGGTACATGCTGCGCACGATCAGCGACTTTAAGAATAATTACATTATGAAACGACATTAATGCGAGTGTGATATTGCAATAAAGGCGATAAACGAGCGAGTATTGTGAATACGAGTAATAATGTCTGTTACATCGACTTTCATGCAGTACTTTTTCTATGATTTATGGTACTTTTGTCAACGTGTTTCCAACAAACTACATTAGTATGTGCTTCTTAGAAACGGAATGTTTCCTTATCAGATCGTCCGACAACTTGACGCCGTCGGGATCCTCCGACGCGCCGTGCGTGTAATCAAATACCGTATGCCATCATTGAGCACTAAAACAATGTGGTTTCGTGACTCATTATGAAGTTGGTAATGTAAAATTTTTCTAATATTTTTCTTCGAAACTAAGTTATTTTATATTCTATAGTCTGCTGCCTAGTTACCAGGTGATCTTCTATGTCAGTCTTCTTTCAATTTTCAATCATTTATTTTTCCAACAATCCTGAAGAAACCACGTTTTGACACCATTTTCAATTCCTCCAAACCATTACGTACTTTACTTTTATCATACTTTCGATTGTCAAATATTCATTAATTTCAGAAATCATCCCTTCACCCTCTAAAGGCACAATTTTACTCAGAATCAAATTACACTGCCCCATAAGAATAATGAAATAACTGTTTAGTATTAACACCTACATCAATGTTTTACTTTCGCTCTTGAAAATCGCATATTTGTTATAAAAATCTGAATCTTCGTAATTTTACTACCAACTTAACTTAGAGCCATTTCATTACGAAACCAGAACAAACGTTCTGTTTAGTATAGAAGAAATCCAACACATGTATATGACAAATCCCAATGGCATAGTTTTTCAGACGTGAGAAGACACAAGAGAGAGCTCAAGACATTTATATAATGAATGCATTTTAAATTAATACACTTTGAACGAATGCACATTTTTAAAATATTCTGGAGATAAATGGAATACCAAACACCTTTTTCTACTGCATACATTAATTTCTGTGTATGCGACCCTCTCCAAATGGCGATTTTTCCTAAAACGTTATGTTTTCAGACTTTTTTCTCGTGATATAAATAAAATTTCCTGTATCTAAATGTTGCATTATCCCCTGCACTAAAACGGAGTCAAAGGACAACAATCATCTCAACAAAACGATTTCTAATTTCCTGCCATAAAATATATGATCGGTCGAATCGGCCCATAAATAAATCGGCACATAAATAAATCTTAAATCTTCCACTTTTCCACTACATTATTCACATTCTCGAACTCTTTAAACCACTTAATTCTTCAACAAACTTCGCATTCTCATCTTATTTTACGATTGTTCATCTACAGTATCATCATGAACGATTGTTCATCTACTTAATGGGAATTTAATTTATATGCAGTTGAAAAAGTTTTGAAAATAACAGTTGTAAATCTTACTACGCTCAAAATTATCTTACTGCATCTACAGACCTCAACAAAGCAAGCTTTAGATTATTTCCATTTCGTAGAAAATCTAGGAATGACTCTGAACATAATTAGTAATCTCTCTTTTAAATTCATTGTTGTATGTGGAGATTTCAATATTGATTTTCTGAGCAGAATCCACGAAAAACAGTTTCTCAACTTAATTCATTCTTTTAATTTAGATATTGATGAACGTGTACACCACAGAATATCTTAAATCACAAGCAGCAATAGATCAAATTATAATTAACAAAACCACAACTAGATATGAAATAATAACGAATAATCTAGGATTACAGTGACCACGATGCACAAATTCTTACAATTACTAATAACATGAATGACACAATAAAAAAACACGCATGTGCCGAGCATTTACTACAGTCAACAAAGTTGTTACGGACCACTTGCTGAAGAGAATCATGGAGGCAGTTTATAAGCAACTAATGACTGGAAGTAAGAAAATATAATTTATTTTCTCAAAACTCATTCTCTTTAACGTGCTTACAATAATTAAACATTTCTGAAAAAGTAATACTTGGATCACAAAGGAATTAGAACATCCAGTAAAATAAACGTACTCTCTGCTGTTTTCTAAACATCATTACGTATCTCAAGATTTCATATCTATTTTAAAAAATACAAAGCATTTGTTACGAAAAGTCCATAGGCAGGCTAAAATAATGAAAAACGATCAAGGATATTTGAACTCAAATAATAAAACCAACATGTGGAATATAATAAAAAAGAATACTTACCAAATCAACTAGAAAACCCGTAAGAGAATGTTGTTTTAAAATATAACGATAAATGTGAACGATCCATACAGCAGTGGCTAGTCTCTTTAACCAATACTTTTCGAGAAATTGCTGCCGATCTCACTAAGGGGTCTTCAGGCACAAAATTCAAACAGACAGTTCACCCAAAATTGGTATTGCTCTAGATTGGTTATGTTCGTACCTTAAACAACGATCTCAGAGAGTGGACCTTACTGGAATGATGGAACATTACGGACGCACCTTTCCGAATCTTCCCGTTGCATGTATGGAGTTCCTCAAAGGATCGATTTTAGGCCTTATTCTGTTCCTACTTTACGTAAACATTATGTCCTCGACGTTCGAGAGCGAAGAACAGTTCTCTTTGCGGATGATACGAACATCGCTGCAATAAAAAGAAACAATAATAGCACAATATCAGATGTTTCAAATTGGTTTCAAAATAACAAATTAATAGTAAACGAAAACGGTTTTAATGCGGTTTTCCATTTCAAATAAACAATTCTGTGCTCCATTGAAATGAACAGTGTACCATTGACTGATCGTGAGCATAAAATTTTAGGTCTCTCGAATTCAGTCAAACCTTAAATGGAACGTCCATTTAAATGAATTGAACACAAAATTAAGTTCATTATGCTACGCGTTCAGTGCACCAAATTCAGTCAGCCTTCATACTGCTCGTTGTGTATGCTTCGTAATGTTCGTCCCGCCCGAGATATGGCATAATATTCTGGGAATACATCTTATAAACTCCCAGACGTTTTGAATTACAAAAACCAAGATTGTACGAATAATAACCAATCCACCCGTGATTCATATGAAGCCTCTCTTCCATTAATCTGGGAATTCTACCATTACCGTGTCTTTTTGTTACGAATCAGTGGTTTGTAAAAATGACTTGCTCAAGAGACGGGAATATATTTTCAGAAAATGCCAAAAAGTCTAATACTATAACACTCGACGTAGAAATCATATTCATCAGGTAACAGTATCAACAGCTCATTACAAAAAATTCACATACAATGCATGTACATTATTTTACAACACTTTGCCAGATGACACTAGAAACGATTAAATTATTAGAAAGATTAAATCCCAAGTGAAATCGTTTCTGCTGCAAAACTGTTTCTTAACAATTAGAGACTATACTGAGCATCACAGAAAAAGGAACATTAATTTTAACAATGATACATAATGCATTATTTACCATTTGGACTGTATAAATAAGTATAATCAACTTGTAACAACTATTGTACTACAGCTTCCGGGTCAATGACCCCCATCTCGATCAGGTTTTTCGTCCAGTTTCCCTGATCCATTGGTGTCTTGAGATGGCGCGTTTTGCTTCTGGACATAAATGCTTCATTTCTGTGCACGTCTTCTAAATTCAGTGGGAAATACAGTGCTAAGTTATATTTCCATGTTGTCGCGGCAGGAAGTAATAAGAGCCAAAATTTATTGCTTATTTATCATTGAAAATAGATTTTATTACATGGGAGTTTTGTTTTTCTCCCTTTCAAAATTCAAAATGTATTGCTTATTTATCCTTTAAAATAGATTTTATTACATGGGAGTTTTTTGTTTGTTTTTTCTCCCTTTCAAAATTCAAAATTCAAAATTCAAAATTTATTGCTTGTTTATCCTTAAAAATAGATTTTATTACATGGGAGTTTTTGTTTTTTCTCCCTTTCAAAATTCAAAATTTAAGTAGTATTAGACTTAGTGTAGGGATCACAGAATTTTGAAAATGTGCACACTATTCACTTTTCCCCATAGCACGTCAGACGCAGTTTTTAACTGTTTTTTTTGACGTAAAATAAATAAAAATAAATAAATAAAACAGTAACTACCACGTGTTGTTAAAGGTCTGCAGAATGTTTCTGCCCCTCAAGTTCACTTACATTGCCTTCGTACACAAATCTATTCTGCTCAACATACCATCGGTGCCTGATATCGTAACAACTATTTTTATACTGCTATTGTTTCACCTAGATGTCGGACTATGAAATCAATTATCACATTCTCCTACATAGCCACCGTATCAAGAAACCCTGGCTACACTCAGAGTAATGGTGATGGAAAGTATGTTCCTCCGTACGAACAAGCAGCCTGGCAGCTGCCTCACAGCGGCGGCTACCCCTCTTGGCACGGCACCACGTAGGCATTATCCTCCATTCATGCCGAGGGCTTCCGGTTGGTGGTTCGTCGGTAGGGTCAAGACGCCCTTTTGCGCGGTAACGAGAGAGAGATCGGGAGAGAGAAAGAGAAAAGAAGGAGACAAAGAAAGAGAGAGACAGAGAAAAAGAAGAGAGAACAAGGAAAAATAAAGAAGAGAGAGAAAGAGAGAAAAATAGAGAGAGAAGAGAAAGAGAAAGAAAGAGAAAGAAAGAGACAGAAAAAGAGAGAGAAAAGGAAAGAGAAAAAGAGACAGAAAAAGAGAAAAAGAGAAAGAAAGAGAGAGAGGTAGAGATAGAAAGATAGAGAGAGAAAGAGGAAGAGAGAGATAGAGAGAAAGAGGAAGAGAGATAGATAGAGAGAAAGAGATAGATAGAGATACAGAGAGATGGAGAGAGATAAAGAAAGATAGAGATAGAGAAAGATACCAAAAGAGATAGTGAGATAGGGAGAGATAGAGAGAGAAAGAGAAAAAAAGAGAAAGCGAGAGAGAAAGAGAGAGAAAAAGAGATAGACAGAAACAAGGAAAAAGAGAGAAAGAGAGAAAGAAAAAGGAGAGAAAGAAAGAGAGAAATAGAAAGAGTGAAATACAGAAGGAAATAAAGTGAGTGAAAGATAGAGTGAAAGAGAGAAAGAAATAAAGAGAAAGGAAGAGCGTTGAAAAGAAATAAAGAGAGAGGGAAATAAAGAGAAAATAAACAAAGGGAGGAGAGAAAGAGATGGCGACAGAGAGATGGCCCAGAGAAGAGATAGTGAGATAGAGAGAAAGAAGGAAGAAAGAAAGGAAAAGGGAGAAGGAAGAGAAAAAGATATTGAAGATAAAAGCAGAGAGAAGGTAAGAGAGAAAGAGAAAGAGGGAGAGAAAGAGAGAAAAACAGAGAGTAAGAGAGAAAGAGAGAGATAGAACAAGAGAAAGAGAGAGGGGGAAAGAGAGAGACGGAGAGAAAGAAAGAGAGAGAAAGAAAAAAGAAAGAGCGAGAGAGAAAAAGAGAAAGAGATAGAGAGAGAGATAGGAAGAGAGAGAGCGAAAAGAGAGGGAAAGAGAAAGAAGTGAAAGAGAGAAAGAACGAGAAAGAGAGAGAGACAGAGAGAAAAAGAGAAAGAGAGAGAGACAGAGAGAAAAACAGAGGTAAGAGAGAGAAAGAAAGAAAGAAAGAGAGATAGAACAAGAGAGAGGGGGAAAGAGAGAGACGGAGAGAAAGAAAGAGAGAGAAAGAAAAAAGAAAAAGCGAGGAAAAAGAGAGAGAGATAGAGAGATAGAGATAGGAAGAGAGAGAGCGAAAGAAAGAGAGAGGGAAAGAGAAAGAGAGAGAGAGAAAGAAGAAGAGAGAGCGATAAAGAGCGAGAGAGAGTGAAAGAGAGAAAGAACGAGAAAGAGAGACAGAGAAAGAAAGAGAGAGACAGAGAAAAGAAGAGAGAAAGAGAGAGAAAGAAAGAGAAAGAGAGAAGGTGAGAGAAAAATAGCGAGAGAAAGAGAGCGAGAAAGAAAGAGAAAGAATAAGAGAGAGAGAGAGAGAGAGAGAGAGAGAGAGAGTGATAGAGAGAGATGTAATGCTGCGGAAAATCAATTTCTGCTCAATCATATAAGAGGTCATCTCTCTCGCATTTCTAAAATCTTTCAATTGTCCTGTGTGTTTATCGATTGACGTGCTAGTTATTGAAGAAGATTTTTGAGTATGATTCTAAGTTGTTACATACAGTTTTCTTCTGCTAGGCAGAACCAGATACTATATCAAGCTAAAAGAGTTTTAGTTTAATTAGGGAAGGCAAATTTTGCTCACAGCTTATTAAACATGTTTAATGACATTTCCTTTGGTATTATACTTATTTTTCTTTTCACTGAACATGGCAAAAAATTGCATCCAAACACTTATGTAACACAAACACGTATGTCCATGCAACGCAGGCAAACGCCGATGCATTAATCGGCCTAAATGTGATGGCTTGTCATTGCCTTGTTCGAGGCCTTTTGGCGCAGGCGGTGCTGCTGGGAGTCGGTTGAGTCGACAACAACCTGAAAACAAAACCGGCTTATTTTTCACTGTGTTTTCTCGCGATTTAAAATTGGAGGGCGGTGGCTCGAATTCTTGCTGAATTCCGGATTCGGATAGTTTTAATCTGCGATGCCATTCTATTCTATAACTTAGGGAAAACGTTACCATTGCATCGTGTCTGTTTGGGTGGTCCTTGGGTTCGAGTCCGACGGTGAGAGTTTGCCACTTGATGCTGTCGAATTCAGTCGCGTGTGGAGAACTCTGGTGACCGAAATTGCTCTGAACGGTAGTTTTCTGTGGATTTTCTGATCAATACTAAGTAGATTCAAGTAGTACCCTAGAAAACGTTCTTCGTGATCTTCCCTTCCTCATTCTTTACCTCGTTATATACTTACACTTTCTTACGCAAACTATCACACGGACTTCGGACACCTGGTCCTCTTCGGTTCTACGACCGATTTGAGTGACGGACGTTGACAACGCCTCTGGGACTAGCGGACAACTGAACTGTGATCGAAAACGGCATCTCTGAAGCGACTGGAGGCCACTACCAGTGAGCCTACAACCAGCTACGGGTGAGGTTACGAACCTAACTGGTTCAGAACTGCACTTCTGGTGAAGGACAAACGCCACCGCGCTGCTGCAGCAGCACCGGCAAAAATGGAACCATTGGACAAAAGTCACTTGCCGATAAGATAGCCATCACCAAAAAATAAACAATGCACGACGATCGGCGACAGAACGATCTCGCAACACGAGGGGATCAAAAAGGACAAAAAGCTGCATGGTGCCCGCGGTATGTCAGATGATGACATGGAAGTAGTGGACGAGTACCCCGCGGAGCCGCGAGAGCAAAGAACAAATCCACACCAAAGAGCTAGACAACCAGGCAGCAAGGTTCTTGAAGAATGGCCAAAAACTACGAATACCTACAAAATTCGCGCGCATTTCCCTTCATCACTACCTCAATTATTTCCATGAAAAATCCTTCTCAGTGCTTCATGACCAAGGACAGACAACAGGTTAGGACCTTCCGGTACAACAAACAACCATGATGACGCACGCGACACTAAGAAACCCCATCAGACCGACTTCGGATTAAAACGCGGATCAGGCCACCTGGACCTCAGCAGATGTGACTGCCGAGACATGAAGACCTAAATGAATGGACCAAGAACAGTATTGACTTACGTTGCAGCAAGGCCGAAATGATTACTACAACCAAATACAATGACCGCCCCACTATAAAGTGGGACAAAGGCTCAGTTTATTAAACATACGGAAACTTTACTTCTGCCATTGAGCTACCTACGCCTATCACCGTGCAATAGCTGCTCCTAGAGAAAAGTTCGTTATCAAAGGATTACCCACGAACTTAAATACACAGGACCTACCTTAGCGCGGCGTATACACGACACATACAGCTTTCCATATACCATCTGTCGAAATGCAGAAAATGGAACAAGACAAAATCATAAGACACCTAGGACTATACGTGTGTGTGAGACAGGACCAGGACCTGATACCGTCAATGAGGAAACAAGTAAATATATGTCATGCACTATAGTATTAAGTTGACTCACCAAAATAATAACAAGTTCCCGCTGCAACAGGTGCCAACTGTTGGGCACACAAAGAATCATTGTTCAGAAATGGGTCTGCGGCAAATGTGCAGAATCACACGACACCGTCTTTTGCACCCAGCACCGCATAAAGTGTGCAACTACTCACAAAACCACAAGCATCCTGGCCCAGCTTGTGCAGCTTTCCAACTCGCCAACAACTCTACGACTAAAAGCAATCCCCCTTGAACTAGAGACAGAAATAGTAATCACACCAACCAGTCTTTTTGAGAAATTACCTCTCCCTCCGCTCCCTTCCGCGTAGACACCTTTCATGCTGTTCCTTTTCTACTCCATCCAAGCCGGCGTCCTCAGGGCGCTGTGCTGTCTCCTACCTATTCAGCATCTTCATTAGCGACATACCTGTACCTCACAATGCCGTGACTATCTATACGCAGACGACCTGGCATATACTGTTACCAATCACACGACCCAAGTGGCATTATGGAAATTACGACAAGCCGCTAACCTTCTCACAGTCTGGGCCAGAGAAAACCAAATAACAATCAACACATCCAAATGTCAAGCGATCATATTTCAATGGAAAAGAGCAAATCCAGCAATAGCCCCATTCAAATGAATGACGTGGACATTCCATGAAACAAGCGATGTACCTTGCGTGTTGTTCAACTGCAACTACTGTGGACGCGACATCAAGAACAAGACCAAAAGCAAGAACGTTAAACACAAAATCAAACTTAACATACCATACGTACATCAAGCTGTAGCCATATGGCGCTGAAACATAGGCCTCGACTTTCCAATCAAACTATAACTTTCTGACCGGACTGGAAAACAGAATAATCAGACTGGCTTAGACTGCTGGCCAGCTAAAGCCAGACTAACAGGACAACTTTTGAGAGAAAAATGTCACTGTCGGATGAGAACATACATAACCAACACAGTTGGGTAGTTTCGAATTCGTTTTATGTTGGCTAAAGTTGTTGCCAGTATCCCACTAAATACCCTGGATAACACCTTCAAGCGGTAGGGACATTTTTAAAATTTAAGTTTGCAATTAAACGTATTACTTCCCGTAGATACCGCCAGCATTTAAGCCATCCAGGTAAAAATTGTGTTCAGTTTACCGAGAGTGTTGCTAAAGATTTGCATTTTGCGTTTTGAGTCTTTCTTCTTTGCGTTTTTATCGTTCAATTTATTTATTTAGCAGTATTACTAGGCGTTTTGAGTTTTGTTTTCTTATTTTCCAATTGTTTCTTTAGTAATAATAAGCTAATTGAAATAGTTCTAGTAGTTCATTATTTGTTGGTAAGTGTCCTTTAGTATTTCTTGTTTTAAATTAATTGTATTGTTGTATTATTTTTTCACGAATTCATTTTAATTATAACCTGGAAAATAATGGTAGAAACAACAACATCTTGGTCTATACTTAATACTGAACCTTTGAAGATAACACGTTTTCAAAGACTGTCTCTGGTAACAATGGATAAGTTATTTGAAAACTTATACACTAATGATGATTTTCATTGTTTTTTGAACTTACTTTTAAAACTAATGAATAATTGACAGATAAATTAAATGGATGTATTTGCATTGATATTGACACTAACTGGACCTATTAGGAACATTTCGATGAATCACTTAAAAACTACCATGTATATCGTTAGTGCTTCAATAATTATGTATTTATTTGCGTTCAATAAAACTCATTACTACCGCTTCAGAAACGTGGAAGGAACTGTTGACACACATCTCAAAAGCATTAATACTAACATACAGAAGTATGGCCGCAGATAACTTTTGAGGTTGTATTTTTCATTGCACTTGACACTTTTAACACTTCTTAAAAACTCACAATGGTTGATAATGATAGTTCTTAATTAACTTAATAATTATTCACAGAGTTAATATTCGTTTATAGATGAACATCTCTTTTAATTCTACCGAAAAACAGAAACATGTATTATTGAACAGTGGACTAGATAGGACGCGTGAGGATTATGAATGAGACAACTAAACAAAACAAAGAAGCCAGAGACTTGATCAGAGTTATAGTTTCATAAATTGGCTATTCCGACAGGAAATCTTTCAAGCTGCCATATTGCGAATTTAGTGCGGCCTGATACACACGATCTAGGTCTACAGGCCCGCACCTGACGACTACTACCCCGACATTAAAACCAGCACGACATTAAACCTCTTGCGACGAAACCTACGAAACTGCACGGAAACGACTGCTAGAAGCAATGTACAGTTCTTCCTTCTCTGCTTTTGTCGAACTCATCGTCACAATATGAACAGAACCATCCCTCACAGCAGGAAAGCGCCACCCGCTTGACATATTCTTCCTCCACCTTCTTCACAACATAGCTACATGACCATATGACCCGAGCACCTGGACCATCACCCCATTCGACTTTGCAAAACTTCTGGAAATGGCCTTACCTCTCTACTAAACGACGTAGGTTCCTAAAATCCAGAAATGCCCCCTTTTCCTACAATCACCACACCATATACAGTTTTACCAATACCTTTACAAAACAGCAATCGCGACGCAGTACCACTCAAATAAAATAACCCATCTATTCCCTTTAAGAAAATAACCCATCGGACATGTTACCAGCCTAAAATTACCACACTGCATTAAAATAACCTGTGATCCTCCTACATAATTAGAAACCTACCTCCTCCCATGCCTCCCTTTAGCAAAATAACCTCTCTAAATCCTAGAACTAAAAAATTAACCCCGTCTTCTCATGTCAAACACACACTCATCCATTTCACACTTCCCATACGCCATTCCTCTATCACCAGTTCATCTGGGGATGGAAGATAAGAAAGATTGTTTGCACCATGTTAAAATCACACATGCTAGAAGTACAATCTCTGTACAGGCAGCACGACTAAACACACACATGCGCAAAAGTTGAAAGCGTAATTATTCGACAAAGTTCAAATCAAAAGTTAAAGCATTATAATTTTCCTTCAATTTCTCAAATTATAGTTAATAAATATTTAAATTTCGGAATTAAAACATTGTAATCTATGCAACAGTCTCTGCAAGTATAAATTTGGAGTTCGAAAACTCGATTAGAGAAAATTCTGAGATTCTGCTTTTTCAGTACAGCATTAAATAGCTGTCAGTGACTGCAAGACTTTCAGCACTTCTACCTCTGCCATCGTCTGGAAATCTCCCCTACTTCACAATGGCTTCACGAGTTATGTTGTCTCACTTGCCGATTATAATGCTGCATTTTAATAACTAAAAGAATGATAATTAACAGAAACGGATGTATCAAAGAGGATAATTTCTCAAATGTTTAAAATGGATGGCGACAGGAGCAGGTTTTCTTATATTCCATATCAGAAAGTACATTTGCCTTTATACATGTTTTGTACAATATTTTACCGTTTTCCATTCAAGAATAATTTAAATTTGAGAATTTCTGCTTCCACTTTACAATTCCGAGATATATGTTAGATGACATCATATTGCTTCTGAAAAATATTTTGAAATGCATTATATGTTTATTTTACAAGATGTGTTTGCATATAGAATTACTGAACATATTGAGGATAAAATATTAAAACAAGCCCAATAAAGTCATGAAACATTACTTCCCGTAAGAAGTAAAGACAGGTATGGAAAAGAATTCAACATGTATAGTGTGAAAAAACTAGTCATTCTGACACAGTTTGCAATAACGTTTTGTTTAGAACTGGTAAGCACAACCCCCAGCGTTTATTTTACCATTTATCTCCTAAGACCGATAACGGTTTTAACATTTCAAGGTAAAACATTTAATTGATCCACGTAAAATATTTTTGTTGTTTCAAAAGACATTTAAGCTTAACATTTACTTCCAATTTAATTTATTCATTTATTTGTTTATATGTAGTTATTGTTAGGTAAGTAATATATGATGACATTTTCCTTCATGTTTCTTGGCCGACCGCAAATACATTGGCTTGTCTGTGATTTTTATTAAACAATTTTGTCTCTCCTCTTCTGAATCCTGATTGGTTGGGGTGCATTTTAATTGCACAGTGGAATTTTGTTGCTCGAGTGCTATTACATAGAGATAAAGAACGATTTTTTTATGGAATTAATGAGAAGGTTAGTTAACTAAATGAAAAGTAATAGACATGCCACTTAGGAGATATAAAATGGATAGTAATGTTGTTTTTGAATAAAAAATATGAAAGAAATGTCTTATGGAATATTCATTTTGTTTTCTTCCAACCTGGTAGGGGAGTAACCAGGGGGCGCGACAGGGTGACGAGAGGAAGGAGGAGTTAGTAGCAGTAAAATGCAGTGCGCCGCACTCTGTGTTCTTTCGTGGCGGGAGCCCTGGTGTGCGAGTGCCTGTTCGTCGCCTGGCGCTTGCGCTAGCGGAGTGTGCAGCGGAGGGCGTGAAGGTCTGTAGCAATAGGGAGCACTGGGCAGACCGTCGCCCTCTCTATTGCTCTCTCATGTGAAGCCTTGCGCCTAAAGTTTATCAGCTCCTTTCCACTTTGGCTGTACTGGGGCGCATAAAAATGTCAAGGTAAGAGCTGATGTTTGATTCAATGCAGGAGATATTAAGTGTAATAATTATTTATAGTGACCAAATAACATTAAATATTAACTTTTATTATTGATATAATTTGATTTTATTGCTCAAAGTTATGAAATTTTAATTATTTACGTGTTTCAAACAATAACATTACTCATTAGTTGAATTTCATTAAATTTTACATTATGATATAAAGGAAATTCATGAAGAATACGAACCAGAAAACCCCAGCGTAGCTCTGTCTTGCAAATTGATGTTTTGGGGCGGGATGTTCAGCCGCGCTCTGTTCGCTGAGATGTAACGGGGCTCCCATTGTCATATTAGTCTAATGTAACTATATTTTCAGAGTAATTTTCTTCCTTAGCGGAGTTCGTTATTGTATTGCCAGGCTCAAAACGCAGCTTACACAAACGGGCTTGTAGTAAACGAAATCTTTCGTTAGTTATTCTTCGTTGCACTGTGGGACAACGGCGGGACCGTGCTGTAAGAAACGCCCTTGCAGTCAGAGCTCGCTCAGGGCTGTGCGTTGAAAAATGCACTTCCCCGGGTATTGAAGGTGTTCTGAAGGTTTCCTCAGAGATACGATGTATCTTTTAAAAAATTTTGAATGCACTTGACCTCGGGCAAAGCGTTCTGAGAAAGGACCTTCTGAGAATCATGAAGATGTTGGAGGCGATATCATTACAGACGCATTCGAATTGGCATAATTTACAAAATTCACAAAGCATTGATCTATAACAAAACACTAAGAAAAGTCAATTAGTTTGAACCTTTACAAAAAAATTGACAGTTTGATTTTCATCCAGTGTCAAGGACGCAAAAGAGGCTTCAGAATTTCATTTTTAATTTCACGGATCGTGTTAGCATTCTCACACTTGAAATAAAATCGTTTTCTGCATTCTGGCGAACACGATTTGATTTTCCTTATCTTTGAAGGTTTATCATATTTCATTATTTTAACTACAAATTTAATCTATTTCATGATCCCTACTCTCATCATTTGCTACAAAATGCAATTCCTTGCCTCCCGGAAGCACTACTCGAATGAAGTTTGAAAGAATTTCTCTTTTTTCTTACATCACCTTCTTTGTTCAACAAAGCCTGTTCTGGCTTCTTAAATAAAATTATAACCTTTCAAATTTTCCAAACAACAGTCAAAGAGGGACGAAAAGACGTTTTGACGCAATTCGATTTTTCG
Source organism: Teleogryllus oceanicus (assembly GCA_964035755.1). Classification (NCBI taxonomy): domain Eukaryota; kingdom Metazoa; phylum Arthropoda; class Insecta; order Orthoptera; family Gryllidae; genus Teleogryllus; species Teleogryllus oceanicus. The sequence continues at coordinate 45,038,097 of CAXIVR010000003.1, read as the reverse complement.
TTATCAGGACCACAAAACATGGATTCTGGCTACACCACGTTTTCAGTTTTTCTAAATTAAGCAAATGGTTATCCATTTTTTTTCATTACCAGGGCCCCACACCGTAGAGTTTTCCGCCGAACATTCACCGCTTTTTCACGCAAATTTCAAAACTTTCTCTCTACTCCGTAGCAGAAGGTCAAATTAATGGTGCTAAATCCTTTGTGCTTTCTCGCCTTCAGTAATGGTTATGTACTACATTTATCTCAATCATAGTTTTTGTAAAACTCATTTTGAAATCGTAGAACATTTAGATTGCGAAAATTCAGATAGTTTCAAACAATAAATTTATTAATTCAAAACTTTCAATGAAATATATTCCTGTTGAATTCACTGTATAAGGTGCGCCGTGTATTCACGAGCATGTCAATGAGTTTTTTAACCTTACAATGATCTGCGTAGTCAGTTTGCGAGAAAGTAGAAATAGTAAAAGTTAATAAATAATACGAAATTGATAGTTTTGGCAAACTAAAGCGAATGGAAGAAAAATATATAGCAGTACCTATTAAACACTATTATAAATATTTCTCCAAAAATATAAAAGTATTACCGCGTAGAAATTATATATTACCGAAATGAAAGGAGGCGATCGTCAATGCCTTCTGTTATCAGTGTTGGCGTTACAACAACCAAGAACGACCGCTCAATCTATTCGTTTCACACAACACAATTAAGGGACGCAGTTTACAATGAAAGAAGATAAATATAAATAATAATAATAATAATAATAATAATAATAATAATGACAATAAAATGACATAGAATAAAATACAAGGTGGAACTTATACTTAGCATCCAACTGCGTAAATCAGAACGGAAGCGACTGAAAGCTAACAATCTATATTTCATATTCATTGTTACAAATAGGTTTCTAATAATTTCTAAAAAGATTAATGTGTAAACGTTTAACAGCGTAAATGTAAATGAATAAGAATTATGAAATAATATACACATTAACTTACACCAGCATCATCTACCTCAAAACAATCCCTAAAAATTTCAGAGGAGCAAACAAAGATTTTCAGAATACTCATATTTTCAAGAAAAATTTCATATGACCTTGTTGAAGATCCGTTTTGATGAACACATTTCATTAGAAACTAATGCGTGCTATCAGCACATGCCCTCATAATGGTGGTAAATGCTCCGCAGCTACATAAACCAACAAGTTTGATTTAACCACCAATTATTTTTGCCTTTCGAGATCCAATCCTCAGTTCCTCAGAGTTAACTTGTCAGCACTCATACACTTCTCAGGCCCGCTGGATCGCTCTCGGGCAGGAGCCGAAGATAAATACTTCGTTCATGTAAAAAACCATCAACCGACAATATATACTTTAGAAACTCCGGGAAACCCTCCCAGTTCGTTCAGCTCTACCAGGAAATATCAATTTTGGAGAAAATCGGCTCAATGGTGTATAGTTGACCACAGCTGTCAAATTGTTAGGTTTGATCGATAGATTTATTGATAGTGATTCCTGGCGTGCTAACGTTTAAGGTCTAGTCCGAATGTATAGTACGAGTTTTTTTGCACGGGAGGCAACATGTTTTCCACCTGGATGGCTAAATGGATTGCCGACCTGTCCTCGGCTAGCGGGATTTTCCCCGACCAGGTGCCACCCATCACAGCGTAGCCTCCCAACCGGGACAAGCTGTAAGCTCCCGACCGGTCTCCGAGCATACTGCGATGGTGTGGTACATCCAAGTGTGTGTAAATAAAGGGTAGATATGACAACGAATGGGAAGAAAAGGTCGCACGCGGGCCATTTGGTAGGGCCCTGCCCAGTAATTCCACAAGTTGAAGCAGGTGATGAAAATGGGATTAAGCATTACTGTAATTGTGTAATTTGAATTGTTTCACACGAATCTATTAGGATTTTCGAGAATTTCATTTGAATTCCAGCTAGCACTTTCAATCTGGAAATATAATAATGTATACAAAACTGTTTTAAATGAGCATATTAACGTAGAGATATTTTAAAAACTTATGTGTGTAATTTTTGAAAAAATGAGAATACCAAAACAGACCACCGTCGTAACCTAAACAGTGCAATTGCTTTTTATTTTCTTGCTAATGGTATTCCTGAGGAACTGTTTTTGTTAAAATGTTAATTTTTGCAGTTATGGTACTTAATTATGTTATTTGTTGATTAATATGAGTGCTACTTTTAGGAAGACCACCTCAGACCAGATTAATTTAGCTGCTTTTGACATGCTAGACCAGTTAATTTAGCGTTGTGATGTTGGCAGAACTGAAGTATATGACTTGTTTTTGTCCTTCTTTGTGTTTAGAAATTTTACTAGATAAACTATGCTTTAGATGTTTCAATATTTTACAAGAACGCCTATAAATTATGCCATAATTTCTGCTGTATTTGGTAAGCCGGCTTGAGAGACTCAGACGAAAGCTAACCCTTAGCGAAAAGTATTTATCAATATTAATTTGGCTGTCAAGTTGGTGATTTTGAAAAGAACTGCACCTAAATATATGTTTAGTATGTTTAAGACTGTTGTCTTAATGAAGCATTAGCTACATAGCCACATTGCCAAATTTCATCAAGTACCAGCTTAATAGATTTGTGGGTAGCATACCCAGCTACTCGTTTTTATATTGGATACTACTTCTTAATTTATTGAATACATAATTTACACTTTTAAAATATATAAAAGAAGCTAAGTTCTTTTTACTCTTATCTGGGTTTTCTTGTATTTTATTCAATTTTATCCTTTCATTGAAACGCATTCGTGATATGGCTGCTGCTCGTTCTCTCTTTTACTCTCTACACTCTCAAAGCCGACCTTTACAAAAGCCTTCATACACGTAAACAATAATTTAGATCAACATATCAAAGGTTGGAAGAGATCGATCTCTACACTGACGTTCAGTACAAGTCCTTACTTACCGCCGAATAATACCAACCGTACCCGTGACTACAAAAGACAGACACCGCATCCAGTCACAACTCAAAACAAATTTAGTGCTTTAGATTATGAAATAGATTTTCCTCGCCTTCGATCCTCACCACGCTTCTACCATCGACAAATACATGTACACACAAACAACGTTAGGAAGCGCGTCAAAACCAAAACACATCGCTGCACATCCTGGGTGACTTGAAAACAAAGACATTCCTACTGAGCCTAAAAGCAGGTAGTTATTTTAGCTGATAGTCATGGCCGCCATCTTTCCTCCATTCTCAGTAGGAAGTTTACCCTCAATTTCTGTCTCATCTATTTTAAACCTATGGAGGTTCGCAGATGTGACTGCAGAATTAGACACACCCACACGAAAACGCTGACCAATCAGGACACAGTCATTATCATAGGAGGGCAGAATGACATTAGCAGGCGGTAACTTTACATCTATGGAGCAACATGTTAACAAATTACAATGTGCCTTAAAATACTAACATTGTAGTCTCGACTCTGCCCTTCTGGTACAACAGACCAACGCTATGCCTTGAAATTAAGCACATAAACCAACAACATTAAAACTACAAATTGAGAGAAACAAATGTCACACTTTTGAAATTAATTTCCTCTCAGCAAAACACTTCACCCGAGCATGGTCTTCACACAGAATTGCTTGCTGGAAAACATGCAGTCAGTAACAACCGTGCATAATACATCAACTACAGTCCTAAGTCCCCTGTAAAAATACATCCCTTTCACCAGCCTTACGTTCTCAACCCCACCCTTATTTCAGACCCTCTTGGCTAACTATCTGAACATACTCCCGTTTCTCCATTCCCATTCCCACTACCTATTCATCTACATCTGATGCCCCACATTTTCTCGCAACCTGCTCATTGCGGGACACACTATAACCTTCCACCACGCTCTCAGTAAAATGAAGAAAATATAGCAACTACAGTCCAGATGCAGCACAAAAGCATTCGTGTAGATACTTGCAAAAGACGAACGATGCACCATAAAATGTTTCAATCCCTTTCAAATAAGGTCCTACGTATTCTTGTATTTGCGTTAGGAAATAATATTGATTCTATATCCTTCGGCGGAATTAAATGTGTGACTGCGTTGAAAATGTTTCAAAATTCCTGTTGTACATCTTGCACTTCCCTAAAGTGATATTACTTGCATCACAACCTCAACAAAGAGATATGTAGATTATGTTTGTTCTTAGAAAAACTGGAGATAACATAATAAGCCAACAATCGCTCTTTTGAATCCATTGTTGTATGCGGAATTTTTAACGGTGAATTTTCTGGTCGAATCTTGTGAAAGAAAAGTTTCTCAATTTAACTGATTCTTTCAATATAAACATTACAATTAATGTACCTACCGAATCACACTAAATTCGACGAAGGCAATTGATCAAATAATAATTAACAAAACTACTACTTGATATGAAGTTGAAACAAACGATTTAGGATACAGTGACCGATGCATAAATTCTTACGGGTATAAATGAACCTGACACAATAAATAATATGCATGTAGCTAAATTGTTTTACAAAGTAAAATAAAATTATTCATTGATTGCTTGACGCAGGGTAATGGAAAGCGGTTTATAATACTGTTGATACAAACGAAAAATTTAATTTTTTCAACGATTTCATTTCATTTAGCTGCTTGCTTTCCTTTTCAAAAAAAAAAAAAAATTAAATATTTCACGGAAAAGCAATTCTTGGATAACACAAGGGATTAGGACATCTTATGTAAAAATAAACGGAATCCTTTCTTTCATTTCAAAAGTCATAACGTATATCATAAGATTTCATCTACTTTAAAAATAGAGATCATTGTTAGAAAAGTCCTTTTGGCAGGCTAAAATCATGAAACACGATCAGGATATTTTGAACTCAAATTACAAAACAAAGCCATGTGGAATATGACAAAAAATACGACCAAAAGCAGCTAGACGCCTTGTAGAGAATGTGGTTTAAAATATAACGATATCAATGTGAACGATCCGGCAAAAGAAGTGGCTAGTCTTTAGTAATACTTATTTAAATTGCTGCCGATCTCAATAAGGGTCTTCAGCCTCAAAATGCAGTATCAGACATTTCCCACAAAATTTTAGACACGATGTTCGTTTCCGAAACTTCTTCCTATGAAATTCTCAAAATAATCGGTGAAATAAAAAATAAATATTCGTCCGGTTCAGTGAATTTGGATTCTTTGTTAAAGAACCTGTGTGTATGCCATTATACACCCGTCAACTCACAAATTTAATTCATCTTTATGCACGGAACTTTTCCAGATATTTTCAAAACAGCTAAGATTAGGCCGCTCTTCAAAAAAAAAAAAAAAGGCAACGAAAATGAAGTTCAAAATTATCGGCCAATTTCTCTTCTGTCAGTTTTTTCAAAAATTTAGAGATACTTTTTTTTACGTACGAATAGAAACCTTTCTCCAGTAAACGACGCGCTCAGATTGCCAACCTGGTTAGAAAATCCGAATCTGCAGGAAACAGCATATTTTCTTTCTTAAAGATGTCGCCTCATCATTGGACCAAAACGACGCACCTATTGGATTGTTTTTAGATGTGTCAAAAGCACGGCATCATTGATCATTATATTTTGCTCTCAATTACCTTCATATTGAATTCGTCGTATTGTTCTAGCTGGTTGTGTTCGTATCTTAAACAACGATCTCAGAGGGTAGAAATACCTTACTGGAATGATGGAACATTATGTACGCACCTTTCCGACTGCCAGTTGCCAGGTGGAGTCTCTCAGGGATTGATTTTAGGCCCTATTCCTTTCCTGCTATACGGAAACACTATGTCCTCGATGATTCGAAACGGCAGAATGGTTCTCTTTGCGGATGATACAACATTCTTTTACCATGAAACCAAATAGTACAATATCAGATGTTTCAAAATTGGTTTCCTAAATAACAAATTAATAGTAAATGAAAAGAAAACGGTTTGCTAATGCAGTTTTTTCCATCGACTGATGTTAAAGCAACCATTGTTTAGGTCTAAGTTTCTTTCAAACGGAACGTCCATTTTTAAATGAAATGAATACAAAATAAGTTCGTTGTGACATGCGTTTAGGATTCTTTCAAATTCAGTCAGGCTTCATACTGTTCATCGTGTATATTTGCAGATATTCATTTCCCGCCCACCAGAGATATGGCATAGTATTCTGGAGAAATACATCTTATAGCTCCCAGATTTTAGATTACAAAAGATTTGTGATAATAACCAAATCTCACCCACATGATTCTTGCAAACACTCTCTTCATTAATCGAGAATTTTACCATTACTTGTCTGTTGATTTACGAATCAGTGGTTTTAGTAAAAATTAACGTGTTTAATGGCGGGAATATATTTTTCAGAAAATGTCAGGGAAGTCTATAACTATAACATTCGACGTAGTAATCAATTTATCGAAGTGACAGTATCAGCGATTTCGTACAAAAAATTGCGCATACAATACAGTTCCTTGTTTACAACACTTTGCCAGATGACATTAAACGTTAAATTGGAGAGAAAAGTTTAAATCCTAAGTAAAATCGTTGCTGCTGCACCGACTGTTTCTATACACCAGAGACTATACTGAGCATCACAAAGTAACATTAATTTATGAGATACTTAATGTATTATTAACCATTTGAACTGTATAAATGTGTATAAACAACCTGTAACACGTGTTGTATGGCAGCCTCTGGGCCAAATGACCCCACCATCTCGATCAGGTTTTTCCGTCCAGTTTCCGCGTTCTTTGAGCAAATGCTAGAGATGGCCCCTTGTTTCTTCTGGACATACGTCATAACTTCATTTTCTGTACGTTTTCCCTAGAATTCAGTGGAAATACAATTATTCAAATTATCGTTTCCATGTTGTCGCGGCAAGTATTATTCCGAAGGACAAGATGGAGAGAGGCAAAAATTTATTGATTATCGCCAAAGTGAGATTTTATTACATGGGTGCACTTTTTAAATTCAAAGTTTAAGTAGTGTATTGTTACTTAGTGTAGGGATCACAGAATTTTGAAACCGTGCACCCAAATTCACTTCTCACTCATAGCACCTCATACAGTTTTAACTTGTTTTGACAAATAAATAAATGAATAAATAAAATAAAAAATAAAAGTAGTACACATGACCATGTCATTTATAATTTTCTATGATTATGAGGGAATCGAACGATCATGTAAGACCTGTGTTATTTTTGGGCAAATATTAAAGATATCTTATCTCTGAACAGAATAATGCGTCACATGTTCGTTTATTGAATTCTGAAAATTATATTTACCCCTCCATTGCATATTAAAATTGGGAGAATTAGCAAGAATTTCATAGCTCTGGATAAACACATTCAGTGGATTCTTGTACATAATCAGAAATTTCTCAAGTAAATGATGCTAAGTTGAAAGTAGTGAGTCTTTCAAAAATTTATATTGCAATTTCCTTGAAACCATAAAGCAGAAAACTATCGGACATAGTGACTGATCTTCTGCATTCTTATAAAGCTATGAGAATGTAACATGGCTTTGAAAATTCACTTCTTAGTCTCTGAGTTGTCAACAATGAGCATTTTGAGCGTTTTCATCAGTAAATTTCTACAATGGAAAACGAGTACTACGGCAAAGTGTAGTTCTTCTAATGTTGGCTGACTATTGTAAGAAGAAGAAATAAAAGAAGTCATCTTCGTCAACATATTAGCTTTATTAAGATAGCCGGCTTTCGACGGTTTTGCCGTCATCGTCAGTCTCGCTGCTGTCGGCAAAAGTCGAGCGACTGCAATGCGATATGTTGACGAAGATGACTTCTTTTATTTCTTCTTATAAGAACGTCAACAACATCCAATCAGAATTCCCACAATGACTATTGTTAGACCAAAAATAAAGATATTCCATGTACAGAATATACCTGAAAATCATTATTACCACTTTCTAGATACAGAATGAATAGTTACAGGATGTACGTCAGGAGGGTAGTAGCTATTTAGAGAGTTGGATAGCTAGATACTGATTTTATTAAAAAGAGTATAAAAGTTCTATATATCAAACTCTTGCCTGATTGGGGAAAACTGATATGATCTCTGAATTCAGTATGAAAAATACTCGTAGAAATCTGTTATTTTCATTCTTGTGAAAAGAAAAAGGCGATTTTGTCTAGTGCTAATTAATCATGTTACGAAAACCACATATTTAGGAGTGGGAATTTGGAAGCACAGAGTGGCACAATGAAGTTAAACAGCAAGTAATCAAAGGCTAGATAATCTGGATATCTAAAAGATGCCAACCTGGGAAAAAAGCATCTTAACACAAACAATAAAAGCAAAAATACACAAAACCATTGTGAGACTAGTTATGCGTTATGGAGCAGAGACACTTGAGTCGATATATAGATGAAATAAAACTCGACTAAGAACTTCAGAATGCTTTCAAAACACAGATAGGATAAAATAAATGATGAATATATAAAGAAGGATTGTGGGCGGGCCTTTTACAGTTAAATTCAAAGAACAAGAAGAAAGAAACTGCATTGAACACGTTTCAGGGCAGATACGTAGCCAGCAGGCTATCAGAATAACAGAGATTTAAGACCCTTGGGTAAGTGTGATCCAGAAAGACGAAAAAGATGAATCGAAGCGCTGGGGCATCGACATCTCATGAAGGTGATGTGTTAACAATAACAGTTTCCACCTAGGTAGAAGAAGAATTATATTAACACTCATAAATACTATAATAAAGATGATGTAATATTTAAAAACGTTCGCTAGAATATAATGTTTTTCGAAACATGTCAGATCATTAACTTGATCATGTCGAATGACCGTATCCTAACGTGATACTTACGTAATGGTTATACTGCGTCGTCACTGAGAACGTTCGGCGTCATAATGCGGTCACAGACGAGAGACTGCGATAATAAGACTGACTCTCAAGGCCGATCCGGGAGAAAACCATCACCGAGAAAAATATGAGTACCTCGGCTGATTAACATGGCGGACTGCCGTGTTGTCATACAACCAGTAAATCAAGCCTGACTTAGAGTTAACCTCCGCAAGTCCACGCACCCCAGAGGTAATAAACGTGATTGTGAAACGCATTTCACTGCTGTTGCGACTGCTGTTTAAAAGAGGCAACGCGGCGTCTGTTAATCTGCAACGTCCATCAGTACGTCGACATCCAAGACCCTATCTTAAGTTATACTAATAGAAATAATATAAAAGAGATATTTCACGGAATGACAGTTTCCAATTCTGCATTCCGTGCGTCAACACAGTGGTACATTCCTAAATTACGTAACTGATATAATTATGTAGGTCATCTAGGGAATCAAATGAAAAATATATAGTGTATAGTGTGTATAGTGTGTATAGTGTATAGTGTGTATAGTGTATAGTGTGTATAGTGTGTATAGTGTGTATAGTGTGTATAGTGTGTATAGTGTGTATAGTGTGTATAGTGTGTATAGTGTGTATAGTGTGTATAGTGTGTATAGAGTGTATAGTGTATACTCAATCTCAGCATATGGAAAATTATGTAAAACTACTTAAAGTAGAGATATTGACGGAAATACCCAGTTTTGCAGGGTATCTGATACCCAACAAATTAATTTGAGTGCTACGGAAAACTTAAGATATTTTTAAAAAATTTCTCAAAACGTCTCAGACCTACAATTTGTTGTCAAATGAGACAAACATATATAACTTACATCTTTAGTTTCAGTAAAACCCTGAATTTTAAAATTGAAAGTGATCCAAATTTTGGAGCCACTTCCAACTGCATTATTGAAAATAGGAATCTCTTCCAAATGAAATTTATTCTTAGGTGATCTGAAAATGTTGACATATAGAGTTTGAAAACGATAATAGTCTTAATAACTAGAGACAACCTGTGACAAAAGAAACCAAGCAATATTTTCTGAGAAGTGGTGCGAATGTTTCCTATGATATTGTTGTATAGATAGTGCGTAATGCAGCATTAACATTCACCGGGTGGAATTAAACCTTTTTGAATTTTCAAAAATTACGCAAGTGCATTTTTTTAATGTCTCGCAAGTTGTTAATATTTACGTAATATTATAATGTACGTGTATTACATGTGCGTATGTATTTGTGGTTATAAAGTATTTACATGAAAGACTAAACCACTGTGTAAATTAAAAGTTATGTAAATATCATATTAGTGGCTTAATTTAATTTTTAAAACTTGGTCATTCGGTGCGTGCGAGATTGAAAGTGTTTAAAGCTGATTTGTGGTCTTCTGTATTGCATAAATTCGATTGCGCACAGAAATTGAAAAAGACATTATGCATCCTTCTATGATAGATGTCTATAGACATTAGATTCGGGAATTTGGGAAAATCCAGAAACAAGAATGAAACAATTTCTATTTGACTGAAAAAAAGTCAATATTTTATTGCATTATACTTACTCTTCTCATCACTTATTCACTGAAGTCTCATGCCTCAATGACAAGTTTTATAACTGGTCTTTAACATCTGAACAGGAAGATGCCCATCATCTTTAAATATTCGTTATTCATGCTACGCTGAGAACTGGGTAGTTCATAGTATAGTATAGTGGGTATAGTTTGACAGACACTATCAGATACAGTGTTTGAGCAACTTGGAGTGTGTGTACGAGCGGATGTTCGAATCCATCACTCACATTCAGACCACTTCCTTTACACCAGTCGAAACATATGAGGTGTCATTCGACGCGTCTCGGTCTCCTGAGTGGGAACTAATATTTTGTTTTCAGACCTGACCATAATATTGAAAGAAATTTCCCAAAAATGTGTTTTTGCGTGTTTTAGCGCTGCCGTCTTAGTGAATAGAATTAAACCAACGCTTCCCAAATATATCTATGTAGGTGGCGTTGAATGTGATCAGTGAATCGCAGCGTGACAGACGTCATTTAATTTGCATCCTTATTAAAGTATTTTAAAATAAAAATTTGCAAAAACCTATGAACAATATTGCCTTGGAACTTTTTGAACTGTAACTTCAATTAAATACGGAGTAAACAAACTGTGAGTAATGCTACTAGGAGCACACTTACGTTCTTACGTTCGACTTCTCACATTTAGGTTCTTGAACGTGCAAATACCGATTTTGAAATTAATGTGACCGACAACTTATTCTTATTAAAACGTAACTTTATTGCCATAAACATACTGTAACGATATGGGAATATGCCCCCATATCCCATACAACCGCCCACACAAGGCACCGACATGCAGGAAGGAGCGGAGCGTGTGGCAGCGTGGCGGGCGCTCACTACGCCATCTGTCTGCGGCTGACCGAAGAGCGAAGTACGAACTCGCGAATGGAGTTTTTCCTGCGGTCAAGACGAAGGGAGGAGAAGTGGCCACCCCTCCGAGGTTGCGCCAGGCCACATCTCATAAATACCGCGAGACACGACGAAAAGGTTCTCTGTTAATCCGGCGACGCGGGCGAAAGTACTAGTTCTATGGGTCTGGTAGCGTAGGCGAACGCGTAAGTTCTCTAGGAATTTGGTAGTGAAAGTGAATAACTGAGTGGTGCGAGCGTGGAGGATTAGTTGGTATAGGAGTGTGATTGCAATGTGAACATATCAATAATCAGCAGCAAGCTCGTTAGAAAGAAAGCGGTCGGAGCGAAGTAAGAACAGTTTTTCCGAAAAGTGCTCATTTTGCGCAGAGGACAGTTTTGTGATATCCAGTGGAGACTGACTGTATTAGCGCTGCAGCCATCCGAAGTGCAGTTGCGACGCACAGTGTAGGAACGCAAAGATCCGATTTTGCGACGTGCCAGGACTTGGAGCGCGGGCATGCACGTTCGTGTCGAGGACGAAAGAAGAGAAGAGGAGCCGAGGGTAAGATGAAGCGTACGAGAGAAGGGACTGGTTTGACCGAAAGAGTGACGGACGGGCGCGAAGCGAACGAGAGAAAGGTGGGTGACCCAACTGCGACCCGCCGGGCGGCGAGTGCCAAGGTCGGCCACGAGGGCGAACTGGAAAGCGCCGTAAAAGTAACCAGACTTGCGACTTTTCGTGCGAAGATTAGTGCGAGCCAGAAAGTGGATAACGGCAAATTTGCATGATACTTCATGTGAGAAACTCCCTAAATTCAGTATAGAAAGACTTTTTAAACAAATTCGTGGAGGTTTAAATTCTGCTAAAAGTACCTTGTGCAATTTTACGGCAATGTTGTGTAACTAACTGGCTTCATAGTGTGTTATTGGGGAAAGATTAAGTTGTTCACTATTTGATGAATGAGTAAATTTTTTGTGACTTAGGTGTACGTATTATAGTAGATTTCAATGTTACTTAGTCAAATTTATTTATTTCATGTTTCTGATAACATTATTGCGTGGCCAGAGGCCAACACTTATGGCTTTCGCAAATTAATCAGTAAAATTCATTTTAAAGCCCGTGCACAGCTTGGAGAGAAAGGGCAAAAGAAAATAGTAGGGCTCAAAAGGAGAGAAATAATAACATTTTGTTGGTTCTGTTGGTTCTGAATTATGTCTTTTGGGCAGCCAAACTAACAGCACCGTTTGTAAAATTTTGTAAGAGTCAGGTCGTTTAGCGATTCAAGTGATCTGCTGTTTAATTCAGGTGTGTTTGTGTATTAATTTCATTGATTATTTGTTTAATTCGAATGTATTTTGTGTATTGATTTCATTATTTATTTGAATTCACGCTCATTATTATCCATATTTTATTTTATTTATGTGTCAAGGGTTCAGACCTTTCTCGCACCCGAAAGATCCTGCCTCCTGAGATCACAAGCACGCTTATCGAGCATTCATTCGACCATCATCAGGCCGCCATGAGACCTACACGCGTTAAGGCTAAATGTACAAACACTAGTTCCATTTGTCGCACGTGGCGGCACAAAAATAAACAAAATTTACTAGACTGGTAACGTCTGAACAATTGTCGATTTTCGATCTGTAAGCAGCATTGAACTCTTTTTAAAATAGAATTCACGCTACGAAGCCGTTTCTTAAAAAAATATTTCCAAAAAAAAAAAAATTTAAAATGATTTCTTTGAAAAAAAAGGACGGGCCCCGGGGAAATTTTTCCGTGGCCAAAGATGGTTAGAGAATGATAATTTATATCTTATATATTATAATTTTTAATTATGAATATTCTTCATCTCTCTTGTCAGGGTTAGGCTAGATCCGACCTTGCCATTCTTCCTTGGCATTCCTACACTCTTTTCTAAGTGGATTTTATTCCAATGCTTGTTTTGGAATCCTTTCTGGTGGGATACGAAGGACATGCTCTCTTAATTTTCCGATGGATCTCCGTTTCGGTTATTGGTTGCATCCCCAGTTTGTTCCTGATTTCATTTTGGATTTGAACTTCTCTGGAGCATTCTTTATCCAATCTAAGAAATTTCCTTTCTGAGACTTCTAGCTGTTTAAAGTCTCTACTTCTGAGAGTCCATGATTCTACTCCATGTTTTAAAGTGAGGTTTCTTTTCATGTTCTTGGTTTGGAGTTATTCTAATTGTGCCACATATTTGTTGATACATATTCATCTTTTTCTTAATATGTTGGTCTACTTAAGATATGTCTCAATCCAAATTCTAGAAATGAGATATCTGTTCTATTGATTGTTATTTAGGACTATTTTTGTACTTTCTGAGTAAATACCTGAAAAGGCTGTTTGATTTTTTATGGATATTTTCAGGTTGTAAGGTAGACTCCATTCGATGTGAATTTAGTGTCATTTGTAATTTGTCTTCGTTGTCTTATATGATTACTTGAACATCAGCAAATACCAAGGGGTTAATGTCGATTCAATTTTAATCCTTAATGATGTTCGGTCTTTTTCCATTGTCTAATTATTTCATGTTTTACTCCGTGATTTGTCAGTATTTCAGATGTCTTATTTACCAGCGTCAGTTTTTGTGTTATTATACAGGCTTTTTGAGACCAGTTTCAAATGTTTAGAAAATACTCTCTTTTCCATTACATACACAATTACTTATCTCTTTGGATCCTATCAAATACTTTCTCAAAGTCCACAAAGGCTAGCTGTGTATGTAGCCCAGCATCTCCGTTTCTGCGGATATTTGACGTAGAAATTTTTAGACATGTGTGATCGATTTATGTTGTTTTTAACAGCGTAATTTCAGTAAATTTATTTTATTAATGATTAAGGCAAATTAACGAGCACAAACGATAGAAAATTGGATAGTTACATTAAAAATAATTTATGTCAATATTTCTATTACTGAAAAATTGCAACTCGGTTGAGTTGCTGCTCGGGAATTGCCTGCGATCAGGGTAGCCCTGATCGGGAGGCCCTAGGATTTGTAAGGCAAATTAACGACACACCAGGGGAAGCCAGATAGCTAGGTCGAGTTCTGTTGCTGTATGCAGGAGAATTTTAGCGGCCGACTGCTCTAATCGGTAAGTTTCCCTGCTTTCTCCAATCGACACCAGGGGAATGTCGGAGCAGTATTCTAACAAATGGGCCACGGATCGTGCGCGATCTTTCTTTTTACCATAGCAGTTGTCGCGTTCGGAAACAGGAAATAATAAATCAAAAACCGAGAATAGTGCGATTTACAGTGATCTAAACAAAAGAATTTCTTTATTTTTGCTGCGTTTTGGCAATCTACTGAGAGCATTGAATGCTGCAACAAGAGGCTCGGCGTGCGAATTGAGGGGAAATACTTTTAAATAAATCAGCTACATAATGTTTTCTGTGGAAGAATGTCGCACGACGTACGCTACCAGAAATGGCACAAATATGCCCCTTTTAAAAATCGAAGATTTTTAATGTGGTCGCCAAGGTTGCCCTGCTTGCCCTTGTGGCTTGAGATTGCTGAGCAGCCCGGCGCCGCGCCGTGACCTTCTGAGTATCTGCTTTCCGAATTTCACCGGATCTCATACTCATTTGTTCTGTGAAATATCCATTAAATACCAACACATGCAGTATTGATATGTTTATCTTCTGAAGACCTACAGGTGTAAAAATGAATAGTGTTCCATTTAAAAGAAAATACTCCAATAGTTTTAAATAAAACGAATGTATTTACATAACATCCGAAGTAGACGTTTTGTTGATTATACTTGATTTGTGTAACAAGGCAGCTGATGGTATTATCTTCCAGATGGAATTTGGGACGACTTTTTGCGTCTTTCTCGATCCTACCGCAGGATTTCGCATTATGGCGACCGTATCAAACAGTGCTACAGATAGAGACTCTAGTGGCACGACCGAGAAAGACGCGAAAAGCCGTGCCATATGTCATCTTGAAGATAATAGCCTTAGCAACCACGTTACGAAAATCCAAATATAACCTGTATACAATACAAAATGGAGTTAAAATTTGCTGAGTATAAGGACGAGAACGTTGAATATGAGAGAACGTTGAAAATATTACTGTCTTACAAGCTGCTAATTGTATATACAGGTTGGCTCATTCAACATGTTCCTCTCAAACATCATTGCAGGTATTAAGAACTAGAATGAACTCATTCCCTCCTCATGCTCATTATCAAGTACTAAATAAATATTTGCTATTACAGTGGCGAGCCGTTCCCTGCAACTTTTTGCAGGGACTAGAAGACAGACTGCAGCCATCGTTATTAAGCTGACACGTGGGTGAGGCATAGGCTGGCGCGGTACAAATAGGCGCTTTCAGCGGAAAACGCCGTGCTCACGTCGAGTTTCATTCATCCACAGTGCTTTTCAGCAACTATTATCAGTACACAGTGCCTCCTCAGTGGAGCCAGTGGCTGTGTAGAGTGCTAGCAATAGAAATTACGTTGGTAGCAAGCAGCTTGTAAACAAATGAAAACGTAAATTGCATACTCCCCCCAATCATAACAGATACTGGAAGTGTAGTCCCCTTTACTTGTTTCACAGTGATCTGGTTCTATTAACATTATTGTAATTGTTAGTAAGCGCCCGTGCTTCGGTACACTACGGAGAGACTTTCCTGGCACACGTTACTCGATCCCAGCGTATTTGTATTTCCCATGAATACGTCAAAGTTTAGTGTGGCATTTTTGCGAGCCTTACCTCTCGCTGTGCCCGGCTACACTATTGTTCGATTTAAATACAGATACTTCTGACAGATAATCAGCTGCGACGGCTATCCGATCGTATCAAAAGTCAAGTAAGCTCCTAATTGGTTAACCGTGTCCAGCTGATGATCTGTCACAAGACACTATATTTAAATCGGTCACAAGCGTCGCTATCCTCGCATCCTTTAGTTTTGTCCGCAATTTGAAGGGACTGCATCTGGAGTGCGAGGCGTAACGTCTGCATCGTCCGCCAGACGGTGCTGCTCGGCGCCGCAGGCGGGATCGAGCGGCGACCGTTGGCGGAAGGCGGCGGAGGAAGGGCGGGAGGGAATGGAGGAGGGAGGGGAGGGGCCTGGGAAGGTCTGTTCTCGCCAGTCGCGCGCGGACCGTTGCGGCCGCCTGAGAGCGCACCGAACGCGGCGCGTTGCGGCTTCCACCGCCGCCGGACCCCCCTGACCACCCGCCGCGACTCGTGCGGTGCGGGGAGCTGCCGGCGGTCCCCTCACCGCGGTGCTTGCTGCTGCCTGCAGCTGCCGTTCCGTGCTGCCGGCTGCTGGAAGCTGAAGGCGGTGAAGCTGGAACACGCGAGCAAGGTAATAGCCGTGTTTAACTACTTGTGGGTCGGCCAGAGTATTGGTTTTATCTTCATATTTATTTAATAGGTAATTATTACACTTAAAGTAAATAACTTGATACTATGTGGCTAGGTCGATGTCGTTTAAACCATTACAATACCTGCATTCTACAGCGTTATAACTTCCCGTATTCTGGTATTCACGCCAAATGGTCTCACCATTTCATCAAAGCCTGGAAAAGAGAGCATAAGGTACGTCTGAGGAAAAACCCGAAGGGGAAAATTGTGCTGTCAGAAGACTAGTTTGTTTTTATTTACTCAGGTAACGTCATGTAATATAAAAGCAACAGATATATAATTGAATATATCGTTATTTTGGCAAAACATTGAATCACAGCTGTGAATCCTTTTCATTCCGGCGCTATAGATTTTCTTTAGGTAACCTAGGTTTTGTGGTAGCGTTTCACATATCTTGCAAGACGCATGCATGACCCTGTTTCTTCACTCGATCATCTACGTAATGACGTACGGAGTCGTCAGACACTGAAGTGTTGTGTTTATGTTTACGTGTTTTGTTTACACTAATGAAGATCTTATTGTTTCCATGTGCTGTTTTGGGTTTCGAATGCAACTGCCGTCATGAAGGGTTAAATAATTTACATTTCTCATAAAATACGTTTTACGGCTATGAGGAAGAACGCCAAAGTTAATGACATCTACACTTGTAGTTAGTTTCTGTTAGAGATAGCTTTCATGGAATAAAATATCTAGCTTCTAGTTGATATAAAGTTTCATTACACGGGAACGCATGTCTATTGAAATAAAATGTAAAATCACTCGTTCCAGTCATTATTTATAATCTAGTTACGAGAAAGTTAAAGTTATATTATTAAAATAAATAATGTTATACAGCGTGAGTATGAGTGTGCCAAATATACCGCAGAAACGGTATGTCCAATATTATTAACTATTAATGCTATTTTATTTGAAATATACCATCGTTAAAACAAAATATTGTTATGTGATGTTTATGATAATCACTAAAAACGTTATATGCAATTATTGTTTTGTTTGAATTGTTGTATCAAAGTATTAAGACAAATCAAATTTCATAGCTTTGCAAGTGGACATACAATTCCATCTTCAATTCTTTTAAAATTTGATGTACTAATGAGGGTTCTTAAACATTTTGACGCTTCTGTAATTACGCTTGAATTGTAATCAACTAATTCAATTTAAAACACTGTGGTTACTTGCTTTACCAATCTTCGTACGTTGTGATTGAGAATGGGGAGCGAAATTTACAAGTGCATACAGGGTTATAATAAGGTAATCAGTGCTCTGACACGAACGAAGGTATGGACGCTAATCACAATTCTTCAGACATTAACACGGCGTAGAAAGGAGCTGGCGCTTGACCACTATATCTCTTTAGATCTCCACAAACTGTGCAATGTGCTTTATTAACAATAAAATATAAAACAATCTTGACAGCAGAAAGTTTCATAAAAGCGTTTTACAAAACTAAACCAAACCCTTGATAATAATTAAAACAAGAAACACAGTGTCGAAATGATACGAAAAAGTCGTTAGGCACGTAAACTATTTCTTGTTTTTATATCTCAAAATAACGTCCTATTGATATTTTGTATGATTGCCCTTTACACTACAAACAGCATGTAACCTAGTTGACATAGATTTGAGACTTTTGCGGTATATTTGGATGGAAACTCTGTATCACCCTGCTTCTGATGCTGTCTTAATACCCTGTCAAATTGCAATTTTCTTTTTCGAATGTTTGTTTGCAAGATGTTCCATAAATCTTCAAAAGTATTTAAATCCAATGATGCGGGATGGAATGTGCAATTGTTTTAGTACATTGTCCAGAATCCGAAGATTTGCATGCTCAGTCATTAACATGGTGAAAAATGTAGTTATTTCCCAAAATTATATCAACAGAACTAGATCGATAATTTGGCATCAATTGTCAATGTATATAAATTAATGAATTACTCCATCTATAAACAGTAATTGCCCTATCTCATTGGCACTCGTACGTCCCCCAACGAGCACGAAACCACCGTCGTGTTTGACATGGGAATTAGTAAACGAATGTAGTATCACTATGCGCACGTTTTATTGAGCCTTTTGCTTGTTATGGTAAGAGCACAGCCAAGGATGTGTTCAACAGTAATAGAAAATTACTCTATATTTTGTTTGTCAATGTAAATACGTTTTCTTCAACAAAGCAACTGTCAGAGACGGAGGGGGAGCGGTCAAGGAATTGATATAAACATGCATGTTATAAGAAATGCTTCATCCGTCTTTTTCTTTTAAAACAAAACTAACTTTTCGCTCCTTACGAAGTTTTTCGTAAGAAGAGGAAGTTATGTAATCGTGCGTCAGAAAATGGCGAATTTTCAATTAAAAAAAGCTCTTATTGCCGGCCCCTCGTAACAATATTTGGATATTTCCAGTTGCTACATTTAGAAAAAATCTTCTAACATGTGGAGTAGCCAGAATCCATGTTGTATGGGTCCTGTTTCATTTCGTGGCCATAATTGAACCAGTTATTTTAAAAACCCCTTAGGACTCTCTTTGCATTTTAGCTTTTGTGAGAAAATAGAAGTTGCTGGAGAGAAGCATCGTTCCATATGTAAATCCTCAAATCAGATGATTAGATTGGCTGTGAGGACACTGCAAAATGTTTGCACTTGCCATCTCTCTCTCTCTCTCTCTCTCTCTTCTCTCTCTCTCATATATATATATATATATATATATATATATATATATATATATAATATATATATATATATATATATATATAAAAGAAAGTCATGTTAGTTACACTATTTATAACTCAAGAACGTGGACTGATTTGGCTGAAATTGGTGAGCAGGAATTTTAGCAGGAGACGGACATAGGATACATTTTATCCTGTCTGACAGCGTTCCTGTGTGAGAACGCACGTTTTGCACGTTTTCGCGTGATTTCGCATGTTTTCGCGTGATTTCGCATGTTTTCGCGTGATTTCGCATGTTTTCGCGTGATTTCGCGCCTTTTCGACGGTTTTCGCACGTTTTCATATATCGAATATCCATGTTTTTCCCATGGTCAATTATATGTGGCATGTTCACGGGTCGGAAGTTCATCTGCGTTGTTTGTTTTGCGCCTGATAATAAAACAAAAAATGTCGTGTATCACAAGGTACTTAACTGAAGACTGCAACCTATGCACCAAAATACAGGAACAATAATGAATACTACTTAATTTTTTATGAAATCTACTTAATTTTTTATTTGTATTTTCTAATAAACAATTTAACTTAATAAATTCCAAAATCTGCTTATTTATTGCCTTTAACAGCCGGTCCTATGATTACAGCTTTGTATTTCTCTTAAACAAAATCGTAATAGATTTTTAATTATCTATTTAATATCAGTGCGTTTTTTTAAATTCTTCTTTGTTTGAGAGAAAAACACAAATCTGCAATTGCTTTATTATCACGAGTGCAACAAGAATAGTACAGTTTCTCACAGTGAGTGCGACGCGAGAAAAAGATGCGGCCGGCTGTTAAGGCGGAACAGAGTTCGCCGGGTCAGCTAGTTACACATAATGTTGTCATAAAAGTGTCAAATTACAAACTGAACCTGCAATGTATATTTACTTACACGTTTAAGTAAAATAAATCCTGATTAATTTTTGAAATCCTGTAAGTCATAAACTTCAAAATAAGTTAAGTGACTATTGTACTATTGATACAATAAATTGCATATTTCCATGGGTTGTCAACAAAGATTTATGCGTCGAAGTAAAAGAAAGAACAGTTCTTATGTACTTATTAATTTTTCTGATTTTCCATAACTTTACAATTCCTGACTTCGAGGTTTTAAAACTAACCAATCAGTTAAAGAACTATTTCCATGGTGTTGTCAACAAAGATTTATGCGTCAGAGGTATAAGAATGTTGGAATATGTCTTACACTCGGAAATGTACGAATAATTTAAAGAAATACAACTTAATTATTATGAACACACATTGATAGTAATGTAACATGTACATTAGATGCAATTGTTAAAGGTTTATTGCCTATGTGAAAGGAATGATTCAATGATCTTGATGGACTGATGATTGTGTGTATTAGACATGAATTATGGGAGGCTGAGATACGGTAGAACCCTACATTAAATCTACACTAATTTTAACTGTGCTTTACATTTAATGTACAAACGTAGTTAGCTCCTTTAATGTAGAAGGTTTTGTTGTTTCGTGGTCAATACATTAATCAAAATTATATTTAATGACATTTCTGACAGTGTAGGATTCAGATGAGCCGTAGTACAATTAAAAATCCGAGCAAACAACTAACCAAATAGCAAACTGACTAAGACAATAGAAGTCGTATAATTTGTATTTAAAACGATCTCTGTTTTTAAATTTTCGATTATTTGCAAAGATTTTGAATTTTTATGTAATAAAATTGCGTAGATGTAATTCATTAAAATCAATGAACAAATTTAAGAGCAACTCATGTGAATTTAAATGCCAGGATCAAAAGATGGAATCCATGTGAACGCTCATTTTCGTTTTCATATTTATGCAGTCAGGCTCGAGGGGTAGGGTTGCTGCCAGTAGGTTGCTTCAGGCACTACAAAGCTCATGGGAGATGAGGCCCGTTCACTGTCTTACATTTTATTATAAGATGCATTTTATTTAATTTATTTACATTCTTCAAGTGGATAATCTTAGTTGCAACGCCTAGGGATTGTCCTTAATGTAAAATTATCAATGAAATATACGTGTCAGTATTATTGTTATTATTGTTATTATTGTTATTATTGTTATTATTATTATTATTATTATTATTATTATTATTATTATTATTATTATTATTATTATTATTTTGTTATTATTATTATTATTGTTATTATTGTTATTATTATTATTATTATTATTATTATTATTATTATATAGGTGTCCGATCAACTCTAGGCACCCCATTAACTTCTAAACGGTTCTAGTTATCGAGATGCAGTTTGCGTTCAACAATGCGCAGTCATGGATAAGTAATATGTTGTAGATATATTCTTTGAATTATTTTCAGTTTTCGAGAAATTTAATAATCTTCGATTTTTAAATGGAATTAAAGGAAATTTACGTACAGCAATAAATAGATCCTAAAAGAGGAATACAGTGATGTATAATGTGTTAATATTTTGATGGTTAGTTGAGTATAAAATTATACTTTCTGTCATAAGGTTTTAAATTTAACGTGCAATATTTCCTGTTGCAGCCGTCGCAACTATCCCTTTTAGGAAAGGAGGCCTCGCGGCCTCTTCCTCTCCTGCAAGTGCCGGCGCTACGAATGCCGCCTTTCCTAAAGGCAACAGTTGCAAGGGCAGCTACAGTAAATTTGCACGTTTAATTTACTACTCGCGCAACTTTTCTTGGGCGATGACCTTGCTTCCCCTCCTTGAGCAATAAGCAGTTGAAGGCAAAAACTTGCCCCAGACACTGATCACAACATTCCAAGCATTGGTTGGCGCGAAACAGAAGCTAATCAAAGCTAGTAGCATCGTTGTTGAGGACTTCTGTTCAGCTCTATTACCATTATCTAAAGAAATGTCTGAGGCAGGTCCAAGTCCTTCAAGGGAGAACCTAAAACTCATATCTAGTGTCCACGCTGTTGCCTACCCAGAGCGATGACCTGGCTGCACATGTAGCAGGTTTGACTTGATTTTGTAGAGGTTCTCATTACTGTAAATACTCTAGTGTCCGCCGTTGTAACTAATACTCCCCACTCCGCCCGCATTTCTTCCATCTATCATTCAAGAGAAGTATCACGAGTAGTCAAATCACTTGTCAGGAAGTACAATTTGACACTCAAATAACTATCAATAAATTAACACATTACACATCATTATATTAATCGTTTTATTATCTATTGTGACAAAATATACGGTTCCTTTAAAAATTAAAGGTGATTAAAATTTTCTCTAAAGATGAAAAAAAAAAATATTTCAAACAATATCTCTATAATATATTATTTGACTTTGATTACGCATGGTCTCTCGAACGAAAACTGCATTTCAATATCGAAAATCGTTGAGAAGTTACGGGAGTAGCTAATAGTTGATGGGACTCCCTCTGTTTATTGCCAAGCCAAAGGCGAGTCACAATGAAATAGCTAATGTAATCTACACTTGTATACGCTCAGTTAAACAAAAGTGATAAGACATTTCCGTATTCTCTCTGTATTGGGTTTGTTAAAACTGCAATGTGAGTGAATAAGATACAATTTGACAACAAATGTTTTCTTTTTATATTTACAAAATAATTTCACAATACTAAACACTACTTTGTCAATATTAAAAACAAGGAATTGTTTTAATGTTGTTAATCGTTGGAAATGTTTTAATGTTAATTGTGTCATGTTAACCGTTTCAATGGCTCCTGGAAGTAATGTTTAATACCAAGCAATACAATTTAGAAATGAAGAACGTTTTGCGTCGTACTGCAATATTCCTCCACCGTCGCCCACACTCTGTTTTGCAATTGCTGTCTGTGCTCTGCAGAAATAGGTTCGCTATGGTGAAATGGTTTCGAGGAGGGAATTTAGTGTTGAAGAATGCGACGGGATAATCTGTGGTCAAAATGATACCGCTTCGATACGGAAGATATCTCGTCGGACTGGAATCTCAAAACACACGGCACTGGTCATTATACAACATTTTTGTGAGAGAAAAACGTCGACAAGAAATTGCATTGAGGTCACCCGCAAGTACAGAGAAATTATTTTAGCGTGGTCGCTGAAGTCGAGGGCTCAGAGCTGCCGAAGGTGTTCATCCTCAAACTTGTTTAGAAGAGATCGCGTCCCTTTCCAGCATGTGTTGATTGCTATATTCCAGTTGTGTGAACATTTGATTTAATTTATTTAGTCCAAAACAACGGAAAAATCTGTATATGACGTATGGGGTAGAAGATTATCTGCGCACGTTTTCTTTAGTACCAGAATCCCTTCCCAACATTTTAACTGTAAATAGTTTATGAAAGATGAATGAAAGTTAAAATATAAATAATAACGATAATACAATTTTAAAAGCGTGACATTTGAAAAACTAGACATTTTTATTCCCGAGATCTAGAAAACATCTTTGCAACGATAAACCAACTGCAGATTTGTTTTTTCTGCGTTGTTAACAATATTGCTAACATTGACCCTGACTTTTGTATCGGCGAGGTGAAATATTTCAGTTGCGTCTCCTATTTTCGTGAAGCATTTGTACGTGATTTGTGAAGTTCTGTTTAACTGATTTATCTTCTGTTTGTGATTATTACAATGCGTCCGATTCAGAGAAAGTTGTAGAAGGAAGCCCAATGCAGTCAGGCGCGTGAAAACTTTGCAAAATTATATCAATTTATGAAGAGAGAAACATAAGATGTTAAAAATGTCAACGCATTTCTTGGCTGCTGCTACGGGTGTTCCGAGAAGATACATTCGCAGAATTAATAAGAAAATGAATTCTATTCAATCGGGAGAATCGTGTTCATTTTCAACTTCGAATGATGAGAGGAAGAGGAAGAACGTGGAATCTGCTCGACGGTTTCAATGAAAGAGAGATTCACCGTACAACGATTATTTAATTTACCGTATCAAGAAATCGTTATTTTTACCTATAACGGCGCAAACTGCGGTAATGCCAGTGATAGTGATGCTAGTTATGATTGTGAGAATAGGTGAGAGTGACAGTGGAAAGGATGCATATGATGAGAGCAGAGCCGGGACATCACGTGCATTTAGTGGTTTTTTTACTAATAACTACTAACAAAGACACTAAAGCAAATTAATTTCCAATTAAGTTCGCTAGCACTGTAACTCAGCTGCAACGTAATGTTTTTCAGGTCATAACCGCATTCTCACGATTTAATTATGATCTATTTTATATTACACATGATGTACATAATGCGTTTATGTCAACCCAGCATTTTAGGCGGTAAACGCGATAAGATAACGAGATTGATCATTTTATTTTACGTAAAAAAACAGTTAAAAACTGCGTATGAGGGCTATGGGAAAAGTGAATTGTGTACATTTTCAAAATTCTGTGATCCCTACACTAAGTCATATACTACTTAAATTTTGAATTTTGAAAGGAGAAAAAACAAAACTCCCATGTAATAAAATCTATTTTCAAGGATAAACAAGCAATAAATTTTGAATTTTGAAAGGGAGAAAAACAAAAACTCCATGTAATAAAATCTATTTTCAAGATAAATAACAATAAATTTTGAATTTTGAAAGGGAGAAAAAAAAAACCCCATGTAATAAAATCTATTTTCAAAGATAAATAACAATAAATTTTGTCTCTTATTACTTCCTGCCGCGACAACATGGAAACGATAATTTGAATAATTGTATTTCCACTGAATTCTAGAAGACGTACGAAAATGAAGTTACATTTATGTCCAGAAGCAAAAACAAGGGGCCATCTCAGCATTTGCTCAATGGATCAGGGAAACTGGACGAAAAACCCGATCGAGATGGGGGTCATTGACCCGGAAGCTGTAGTACAATAGTTGTTACAGGTTGTTTATACTTATTTATACAGTCCAAATGGTAAATAATGCATTATGTATCATTGTTAAAATTAATGTTCCTTTCTTGTGATGCTCAGTATAGTCTCTAATTGTATAGAAACAGTTATGCAGCAGAAACGATTTCACTTGGGATTTAAACTTTTCTATTGAATTTAATCGTTTAATGTCATCTGCAAAGTGTTGTAATAGTAGTTTATTAATTAGTTTATAATGTTGCTTTATTGCATTAGTACGTTTTGAAAACGAGCGACGTTAAGAGCGAGTTTTCAAATTTGTACGAATGCAATAAAGCAACATTATAAACGAGTTGCATACGCTATTTTTTTGTATAACAGCATTATAAATTTATGCAAGAATCGAAATTAATTTATGAACTAATTGCAAAAGCAGTTTTACTGTTGGCAACATTGACAGTGGTATTATGACGTCACGCATTTTGGACAGCTGATGAGCGATTCTGAAGAGCATGCGAAGAAAGATGGATTCTTGCTGCAGGAAATTGTTGAACAAGCCAGAAGGCAGAACAATGCTTAATACCGGCAAAGTCAAGGCATTGTACGAAAGAGAGTACAACAAATTTAAAATTGATGGAAACAAAGAACGTGAAGATTATATGCGAATCAGTTGTTCTGGCATACATATCGGAGTTAGTAAGGTCTCTACTTTATTGACATACCTAGTCGAGTTTTAGTGATGGTCTAATTTTCTAATTTTATTACATTGAAGTCAGCAGTATGTAAGGCATCAAGTTTGTGGTGTAGTCACTGAAATTGAAGGCCATGATCAAAATTAAAGATGGTATTGATATTTCTGCTTTAATAAAGTTCAATTGTACATGAAACAAGGAATGTCGGTTACGAAGCAGAAAATCTATGTCTTTTCCTAAGCTGATGTGAACAAATTTTTAGTAGAAGCAGCTGATGAGAAGTATCTCTGATGAAGGTATTTAAGTTATATTTATTTGAAATATTTGTGAACTATTGAAAAACATCTTTTGCTCTCTTTTCAGGTTGTTGCGATTTTCGGCATATTTGGAGCTTGTAGACGAGGGGGAAATTTTATAACATATGCACCGATGATGTCTCTGAAGAAGGTTCTGTTTTAGTTGTCAAAATTAGAGAAACTAAAACTAACAAACACAGAATATTTACTGTTATTTCTGATGAAGGATTCTCTTATATAGATTTGTATAAAAATACATTGCCTCAGACCTTCTAAAGTCAAACATAATAAACTTTTCTTATTTTATAACAAAGGTAGATGCACTTGTAACCCATTGGATTAACACTTGGAAAATTCTAAACTCATTGCCGAATACCTTCAACTTCCAAATCATGAAAATATTCCGACATTCATTCAGGGGAACATCGGCTACTATGTTAGCCGACAGTGGTGCAGATATTACCACCCTTAAGCGTCATGGAGGATGGCGATCATCAAATGTTGCAGAATCTTACATTGAGGAATCAATTCAGAATAATATAAAGATAGCTAGAAGAATAGTGTCAAATGACGAAAATAACGTAGCAGGTACTTCATCAACTAAAACTTTAATGTACCTGGTTCTGTTCTTTATCTTTCAAAACCTCACAGACTGCTCCATTAATATTAACATCAATAAATAATGTAATTATGTAAACTGATTTATTATATTCAAGAATAAAAATCTTTTGGGTTTTTCTGTTGTATGGTTACTTCGTGAACTTTCATGCAATTCCACAGGTTC